>RDPX01000121.1:559211-586625 GCA_003991215.1 Morbakka virulenta
TGATCTTCAAGTGATAAAGATGAGTGTTATTGAAAAGGTTCTAGGTCTTTGTGTAAAGAGGTGTATAAGATACAGTCGAAAGGGTCTTAATTTGCTTTAGACCTTCCGGGTCGCATGCGCGTGTCTGAGCAAATGGCAAGTCTGCTGAGATATAAATCACCACTAATTTTTTAAGTGATGCGGCACGTTCGTTAAATTTTTTTGCAGAAGTAAGGCAAACAGGGGTATCCAAGCTGGGAACGATTGTGAGAATTTTTCTCTTCCCAGAAAAGTCTTTAAGTGACCGTTCGTGAAGGTGGGGATCAACGAGCAAAAAATTAGGAGCTTTCTTTCCAATTTTAGGGAGTTTCCCACTAGTATGAATGGGACTTCCTTTTAGAGTAATTTGTGTCATAGATCCTCTTTGGGAGCCCTATATTGCATTAAACAAGTGATGCAAAAGCCCTTTTATATTTTTATTATTCACGTTTTCAAGATAGTCTAAAACAGTTTTTTTTAAAAGCGACAAACTTTTTCTTTGATCTAAATGTTAAGATTTTGTTAATATCTTGAAATGTTAAAGCCACTTAAAAAAACCCTTTATCAAATGCAATTAGAGAATGAATACCGAATCAAAACTCACTACATCTGCTAGCAAGATCACCTCATTGTTCCCTTCAGCCGAAGAAACTCAAAAAGAAGTAGAGAAAAACAGGTCGCATCGGAACCATTTTATGCGTCTTAATTTTATTCTTTTAACTCACTTCATTAAAGAAGTGCAAAGTAAAGATGCCGGTAAAAAACGCAATTTTTCTTTTTTTCCTCTTTTTATACCCAAGATTTTTGAATCTAAAAACGCTCACCTTATTGAAATGACCAAGCAAGCTGCTTCTTGTTGTTGTAAACAAGATCTTCATTTAATGCTGTATAAGCAATTTTTACTAAGAAATGAGCTAGCACTAAAGCGGATAATCGAATGGAAACTTTCGAAGTATATTAAGACCCAAAGCCAGCTAGATACTCTTTACTTTAAAATGAGTCAAAGCTCACCTAATACATTCAAGCAACATCTGGTAACACTCATCAAGCTCCAAAAACACCAGGAAGCTGATGCGACCAATAAAAATGTGATTGAAGAGGCTAAGCATCAAGAAGATATGTGGAGGCTCTATCGGCATCACTCAGATGGGGGGCCTTCGAGGATTTCACCTACTTAGCAAAAAAGCCTTTTTGCTGTTTAAAAAAATGAATTTTTGGGTTTATTTCCTTTAGATTCATTAATAACTTAACTTACGCAACGAATGAGTTAAGTTAATAAATTGTAAAGATTTTTAAGAGTATTTAAAATATTTATTTAATCAAATCGTAAGGAGATTTTTATGTCATCAATATCCGAAGTATCCAGTGAAGTTTCTGAATGGGTTAAAACGTCTGTAAATATTAGCTTAGCTCAATCTAAAGAATTGATTTTTTTTAACGTCACTTTCAATGGCACCACCTGGGGACCAGGCCTACCTATCCCAGAAAGAATAGATGGATCAAGTCTAAAGTCTTGTTTAGAACCTGGAACTCTAGAACTTTTAAAGGATAAACTAAAGGAAATATCTAAGAATTTTGAAGAAGCATTCGGGGAAATCTCTTCTTTTAAACGATTCAGGGAAATACAAAAACTCGCAGCAAACACTCCCTTGGAAGCTTATATCAATCTCTACGGCAAACCTGAAAATATGGAAGGGTATATGGATGGTAAACCGAGAAACCCTGAAAAAATAGTTAGAACATATATGAGAGATATTGTGCGTTGGGGACCAGTCGATGGTGCTTCGGAAACTTCTTATAGTGCAGCAACCCCGTGGACTGGAATGGTAGGATACGTACTACCTAGAGAAGAAAGTGGAACTTCTACAATACTAGGTAGGGCAGCAAATGGAACGGGAAGATCTGAAGGATTCTCTGAAGCAGGATTATTCCTTTCAAAAGATCAAAGAGGGCGTGGATTGGGTAAAGATGGTATAGTAGCCCTTCTTGTTCATGCTTGGTTATTTTCTAAACTTGGAATGCCTGTGAATGGTCACCCCGTTAAGAGTTTTACAGCCACAGTATATCCTGAAAATGAAAAAGCCCAAAAACTAATAGAAACTATTAATAAATCTTTTGGAGATCAGGTGATACAAAATGAGGCCCCATCATCTAGTTTCAAGCCATATGGTCAAGGAGCTCCTCGTGATCTTCAGTGCATAAAGATGAGTGATATTGAAAAGGTTCTAGGTCTTTTTGTATCCCAAAATCAAATCCTTATTAACGGTATCCCGGCCTCTGATTTTATAGCATCAAAAACAACAACCCCATAAACTATTCGAATGCTGTTGAATCATCCCGACACCTGCTGGTAGAAGGATTTGACGGTTTGACAAATATATAAGTGATTAAGAATGAATAAGTAAAAATAGGAATACAGAAGAAATGAGTAACTCACCTTACGCAAAATTGAGTTGAAAGATTTTTTTGAAAGCACTATTTTTTTCCTGATTAAGGAGAAAAAAATGGCTCAAGAACAATTGCTGGATATTTATACAGATTACCTCATCAGCCAAAACAAATACGCAACTGCTACAGGACTTGAAGCGTTATTAGAAGGAGAAGTGAGTCATGATAAAATTAGCAGATTTTTAAGAGAGAGCGATCTTGGATCAAAAGACTTATGGAAATACATAAAACCTCAGGTGCGAAAGTTTGAAAAAGAAAAAAATGGAGTCCTGATCATAGACGATACGATAGAAGAAAAACCTTACACAGATGAGAATGAAATCATTTGTTGGCATTTTTCTCATGCTAAAGGAAGATGTATCAAAGGAGTTAATCTTCTATCATGTTTAGTACGTTACGATGATATAGCTTTTCCGGTTTCAATAGAGACTATTCATAAAGAACTTATTTTCTGTGACGTAAAGACAAAAAAAGAAATGAGAAGATCATCGACAACAAAAAATGAGATGTTTCGATCTCAGATAAAACAAGCCCAAAAAAATAAAATATGTTTTGAGTATATCCTTGCAGATAATTGGTTTGGAGCAAAGAAGAACATGGAGTTTATAGAATATGAAATGAATAAGAAGTTTATTTTTGGAATTAAATCGAATCGTTTATTGGCCTTTTCGGAAGAAGATAAGAGAAAAAGAAAGTATCGAAATTTAAAGACACTAGAGCTCAAAGATGGTGAAAAAAGAAAGGTCTGGTTAAAAGACCTTTCTTTTCCTGTGAGCCTAATGAAGAAGGTCTTCAAAAACGAAGATGGGTCTACAGGGGAATTATATCTTGTTACTAATGACTTAGAAATTGATGCTGAAAAAGTCTATGAGATCTATCAAAAACGATGGAGAATAGAAGAGTATCACAAATCAATCAAACAAAATGCAAGTCTAGAGAAATCTCCCACAAAAGTTGTAAAAACACAGAAGACTCACATATTTGCATCTATTGTAGCCTATTGTAAATTGGAAATATTGAGAGTGAAAACAAGGTTAAATCATTTTTCATTGAAATACAAACTAATCGTTAGAGCAAATCAAATGGCATTTGAGGAACTGAGAAATTTACAGCAAATGACTTCTTTTGCGTAAGGTGAGTATTTAATGAACCGTAATTGAGAACCTTTGGTTTCATAGAACCAATCTTTTTTTTCATTCTATATCATAGTTTTTTTGTTGCAAAAACCTAAAACTTTGGTTTATCACTTATTAGTATTATGTTCAGCGGAATAGATGCATGCTTAGGCACTTTATCTTTTTTTTTGTAGCCCCTTTCTTTTTTTGGATGCCCTGTCAGGCTAAGGTTGACTTGAAAGAACATCCCATTAACCTAATCATCGATACCGATTGTGACATCTCTGATATGATAGCTATCCTCTATCTCTTAAATAGCCCAAGAATCGATATTAAAGCTATCACAACTGTAGGCTATGGAGTGTCTCACTGGGAATATGGTGTGCAGAATATCTTGAATCTTCTTCAGCTTGCAGGACATCCAAAAATCCCCGTTTCATATGGAGCGCGAAAATCACTTAGCCCTGCAGGAAGCATTCCTTCTAAATGGAGAAATGAAGCTGACAATGTTAGAGGTATTAGATTGCCGCGGAACCCAACAAACCCGATTCACATGCGTTCATCTGAGTTCATGACTGATATTATTATGGATACCCATGAAAAAAGCACTATTTTATGCATTGGGCCTATGGGAAATATTGCCTTAGCCCTCAAGAAAACACCTGATCTAAAAGATAAGATTGAACGGATTTATTTCATGGGAGGAGCCATTATGGTTCCCGGTAATATTACGGGGAGACCTCAAGGTTTTCGGAACCGTGTTGCCGAATACAATATTTTTCTAGATGTCAAAGCTGTTCAAGATGTTTTTGAATCGGGAGTTCCTATCACCTTAGTTTCCTTAGATGCTACTGAACATGTTCCTGTCACTAAAGAGTTTTATGAAACAATCTCAAAGGATCGTAAAACATCCTCAGCTAACTTTGTTTATGAAGTGATCAATCCTTACGTAGGAACCTCTCGACATACAGAAGAGTATTTTTGGGACCCTTTGATAGCTATTCTTATCACCCATCCCGAGGTTGCCCTTTACCGAGATCTTAAAGTAACGGTTAACTCAAAAAAAAGTCCTGAATATGGACGTTTGATGATGAGTAAAAAGGGGAGGCCTATTCAAATTGCAACCTCTATTAATTCGGAAGCCTTCTACAAGATATTTTTAGAGACTCTCAATCGCCCTCAAAACCTAAAAGTTGATTATGTATCTCCCAAATAGTTCAGTTAGTGCCATTATTTTAATGTTTATTACAATACTTTGCTGGGGATCTTGGGCTAATACGACAAAGATCGACAAAGAATGGAGGTTTGAGCTCTTTTATTGGGATTATGCCTTTGGGATGCTCATTATGAGCCTTTTTATGGGGCTGACCTTTGGATCTTTTGGAGACTCTGGAATTAGCTTTTTACCTAGTCTTTATCAATCTTCCTCCTTTCCTATTTTGAAAGCAGTTATTGGAGGGGGACTATTCAATATTGCAAATATCCTCCTTGTTGCAGCGATTTCTATTGCAGGGATGGCAGTTGCCTTTCCAATCGGAATTGGAATTGCTCTTGTCTTCGGAAGTATTTTAAGCTTTGTAGTATCTCCTAAAGGAAATGTTATTTTTCTCTTTATTGGAGTAGCCCTAATCCTTATAGCTGTGATCTTAGACGGGATTGCTTACAAGCATGCTAGCGCTGGAGAAAAAACAACCAAAAAAGGAATCGTCATTTCTGTGATCAGCGGGATTTTAATGAGTCTTTTTTATCCCTTAGTTGTAGAGTCTATGCTGGGAAGCCATGGCTTAACTCCCTATAGTGCAGTGTTTTTCTTTGCAGTGGGACTTTTTCTCTGTAATCTAATCGCTAACTATTTGCTTATGAAAAAGCCAATTACAGGCGGGCAATTGCTTTGGCGCGACTATAAGCGTGGGACAACTAAGCAGCATTTTTATGGCATTTTAGGGGGATGCATTTGGTGTTTAGGGATCTCCTTTAATATTATTGCTGCAACAAAAGCAGGACCTGCTATTGCGTATTCATTTGGGCAGGGAGCGACGCTCATTGCAGCGATTTGGGGTGTTTTTATTTGGCGTGAGTTTAAAGAAGCTAAGAATGTAGGATCTCTTTTGCTTTTCATGTTTCTAAGCTATATCCTCGGTTTGGTTTTTATAGGGTTTGCATCTAACTAGGTAGGGTGCCTAAAATCACGCCATAAGATAAAAGCACATTCACCAAAAACAGTATTCGTAAACGCATCATTTTATCAAAGCGTTCTAGCGTTCTAAAGTGAGCTATCCAGAATTTTTTCATATTTTTTATTGATAATAATTCTGGCAACCAATTAAAGTTTTTTTAAACATTCGATTAAGAAGACTTAAAACATGTCAGAGCTTCCTAAGATCAGAGAACAAGAAAATTTATCAGGCATTTGGGTGATCATCGTAGAACAAGTTACATAGGAAAGAAGGGAAGGTAAAAAATCTAGTCCATACCTCAATCCAATAAGAACGGGTCAGTCCTTTTAGGGGGCTGGCCTTTTCTTTATCTGGATTTTAATAACGTCTGATAATTATTGTTATGTTGTTTATTATAGGTATTTTTTATTTTAGAGCTAACGATCAACAGCTTAGCCCTGTGTAAATTTTATAACTCACCTTACGCACGCCCAGTAGAGAGGAGAATTTTGTTATTTTGATTTCTGATGGTTTAGGATAAGAATTTTTTAAGTCGCTGATAATCAAAAGAATCCATTTTCCTCCATCGGGCGTGCGTAAGGTGAATTTTATAATAGAGTTTTCAAATATTCATCTATTAGGTAAACTTTTTCTCCAAATAAACAGGAATTTAATTATGGTGGACATATCAAAAGCAGCCATCACTCCTTTGGACGCCAGGCCTTGCAAACCGGCTAATGAATCTCTTGTAATGTCTAAATGTTATGTGATGTCTATAAGCCTTTTTCTTTATTTGGCGAGCTGCCGTTACCACGGCTTGAAATACCTAAGAGGTCGTATTTCCCCTAACTACCTACCTCCTGATAGGAATGCGTCTCCACTTGCCGTAACTTTTACCCGATCTATTCCCCATCAGAATAAAATGGAAGAAGATCAAAATCCCATATTATGTCGTAGCTGGATTAAACAATAGTTCTCATTATTGGCTAACTATATAAAGAAAAAAGAAGGAATTTAATTATGAGTATGAGTGTATCAAAAACAACTACTTCCCCTTTAGAAGTCCGTTTAGATATTGGATCTTACGAATTAATTGGTTATCCGGCTCAGCCAAACTCTTCTGCAATTTCTAAATGCTTTGGGGTGGCTTTAAACTTTTTTTGCACTCTAGCAACACGCTGTTGTCCCTGCCTAAAACATGTAAGAGAGGCCGTGTTTCTTATAACTACTCTCATTCTGATAGGAATGCGTCTCCACTTGCCGTAACTTTTCCCCCTCATCTAGGAGAAGATGATAGGAAAGCTAATAGTAGTGCATTACGTCATCGTCGAACTGACTCTGTAGAGAGTTTTTCTGATAAGTCAGATACTGAAGGTGAAAAAACAGCGGCTAATGTTTCCTATTGGAGCACTCACGCGTCTTGTAAAAAAGATAGTAAAAACAATGACTTTTAATAAAAAACTCACCTTACGCACAAATAGATGAGTAAAAAATAAAAAAAAGGATCTAGTTTATGGTTATGGGTGTATTTGCACAGGTTGATTTTGCCAATTCGCTTTATCGGGCTTATAGCTCGGAAAGAGAGTGGCGTCGAGGAAGAGATTTTTTTCAATCCGGGCTTGATCAAACTGCTATGGTATCCTACGCGCTTGATCAGGTCGAACGTTGTTTTGACATTGGGGCTTATAAGCCTCTTTCGGATAGATTCTTAGCAACCTTAAACTGTTCTCCATACTTTCTTGCCTCTTTAAACTATATAAAGCTACCCTCGATTCTTGAGAGACGAGTGAGACTTCTTTCAAACTATTTGAGCCCATTTACTCTAGGTGTTGCAGCGTTTTCTTCCCTCTCTCTGCTCTTCTACGGTAAGTTTACTTGGGTTGCGGCTGCTTTAGGAACAGTTACGATTAAACATCTAAGCAAACGGGGCTATTTCTCGCAAGAGACCGAAAAAGTCATTGATGTAGCGCTTCTCCTAATTTCAAATATTTCTCGAATAACTTCGGACTCTTACTTAAAAAAGTTCTTTGCCGTATTTGATTTAGCTGGCCTGGTTCAAACACTGGCTACTTTTTATTTTTCCAAAAAATTACCAGAACAAGAGCATCAATTCGTAGATCCAGCAAACCATCGTTTTGAAGCTATGGCGGATAGACTTAACCCCTTTAATTTTGTAGTTAATCCTAAACATATCGACAAAGGGCAAGATTTGCCGTCGCCGAATTATAACGAGCTCTGCGCCGCAATAGATGAAATTGTACAAGCGGTGGACCGGATCGATATAGAAGCAAATCTAACAGTGATCCTCAATAAGTTAAAGTTGGATAGGCACTGGAATGATGCAGAGATTGTTTCGGATGAGATTAGAAACCTCGATCGCGCTTTTAGAGAAGCGGATCCTAGAAAAGACCTTTCTCATTATAATACCCTTCGATCTCAACTCGCTCCCCATGCAATAGCCTTTATCAAGGAAGGTGCTGTAATCCTAGGAAATCGAATCAAATACACGGCTGCGCAACGTTTAGGCATCCAAGCGGCCCAATCCCCTCGCCTGGAAAGGGTGCGTCAAAGAGATGGCAACCTCCATATTGAAGGGGTTAAAATGGAGCGCTTTGAAGACGTAGAGAAGATTGTCGCAAAAATTAGTTCTTTTTTAGCTGAAGAAGAAGATCCGGTTACGAAGACCGATGTTCTTTTAAGGTGGAGCATTGAAGGAGGCGATTACTGCGGCTCAGGCATTCTCGATGTACTTGATAGCCTCTATAACTCCCTTGAAGGGGGAGATCGGCATGATGTCGATGCCGAAGGATTGGTGCACATGGTTTTGAAAGACAAGCAGCTTTCTTTCTTTGATCAAATACTAGTAAAAAGTGCAAGAATTTTCCCGGCAGGTTTAGCTGAGCGTTTTGGATTTTATACCCCTCATTTCCGTAATAGTATGCTGCAATTATATGGACCTAGCTTAGGCATCCAAACTCTTAGCTCAGAAAGCGATTTAACGCAAGAAGCAACTAATACACAGGGAACTCAAATAATGATGTATCCCTTTATTTTGTTTTACCGAAGGGATTTTTTTAAGCGTTTTTACACTCAATCGGCAATTTTGGATACCATTAGAGAAGCGATTCAAAATCAACGCATAAGTTTGCAAACAATCCAAGAGTGGTACGAGAATTATTTTCTTGAAGAAGAGGGTTACCAACGAGGAACTGAACCGTTTAATCAGATCCGTTATCGACTCTATGATGAAGAAGGCAACTTTAAAACGTCTTCCCTTGTTTTTATGCTGTGGAAAATGAATGTTCTAGGAATCAAGGAAGAAGATTTTGCGTGGCTAGCCCCCAGAGATCCCTAATGGGATACTGAGTAAAGGTGCTTCTTTCTCTTGTTGCTTTGCTTGCAAGTTATAGATCTGCTGGAGTAAAACAAATGTTCTTTTAGAGTTAATATCGCTATCGTTAATATAGAACCAATGATCACGGTACTGAACAGCTAAATATGCGCTCTGCGGGTAGTAAGGAGTTGAATAAATACAGATTAAATCTTCTATAACCTCTTTCCAGTTGAAAATTTCTCCATTCGGGTAATGCGTGGTTCCTACAATCCCTGCGGCTAAGTCTCTTGGAGGAACTTGAACACCTAAGCTTAAATAATACATGCAGCTCAAAAGAGAACGGGTCATGATCCCAATTTCGGCTTCTTCATTGAAAGCTTGGCGCATATTGAGAATATACTTCCCGCTCGCCATCTTGATACCCGCAAGGATAGTCGATAAGCGTTCGGCTTCATCGCCTTTCGAAGGGAAGGTCAATTGAATGGCATTGGGAATACCGGCTTCGGGATCTCCCAACTCGGCAGGTTTTTTTTCTCCGGGAGGGATGTAGCGAACTCCAATTTGCAACTTCCCTTCTTTTTGGAAGTGATTGAGGAGGCCCACCACTTCCATGAATCTTTTGTAATCGGGGGGGTCTTTAGGAATGGGTCCGGAAGCGCTGCAAGCATTCGAAATATCGGCCATATTTTGAATAAGAAGGCGAAAGACCCGATCTACATCCCATCCCGTGAATACAAGTCCCTGAATTAACCCTAAACTCAAGGGATACATCAACTGAATGGCAAAGTCTTTTCCTTCTAAGGGAGAGTACTGAATCGTAGGTTGGTTTTGCCAAATGAATTCCGCTCCTAAAGTGGCAGGATTATCAGTCGTAAATCCTGGAATTTTGATGCCGGGCAGGACCCTTCCTGTATAACTAAACTGAGTCGTGATGTTATTGAGCTCGAGAAAATAAGGGGTGTCGGAGTATCGCAAGCGGACAAGATTAAGCAAAAGTTCTTGGTTGGTAGTGTTTTGCGCAGCTGTATTGTAAGAGGTGCGCCCCCCGCTTCCGTATAATGCCGCGCGACTAGGAACATGACAGCCTGTTAAGGTCAATCCGATTGCAAAAACAAATGCCAGCGCCCGCATCATAGCTTTGAGATCTCCGGTTAAAATTAGTAACTTAATCAGCCCTAACATTACACAACAAGCCTAAAAAAAAGCCTTATCATATGGAGTTAAAAAAAGCTATCTGTTTTCGCAGATAGCCTTTTAGCCTTGGATTGGGAAGAACAAAAATTTTTATTCTCCGACAAGCGCCTCCGAACTTTGGTAGCAGTAAGCCACTCGGTTTTCACCCGGAACTGCCGTTCTGAATGAAGCCATCTGACTTCGGATATGGTTTTCATACGCTTCTTCTGTCATATCGCTAGGTTTGATCCCTAGGGCGTTTTTTGCAAGCTGATAAGCATCGCTTTCCGATGGAGGTGCTTGATAAGGAATCACACGTTCAAGATACTTTGCAGCGTCGTTAATATCAGTTGTAATATAGGCATAGCCACTGCTTTTCCCTTCATTGAGATTGCTATGCCCATGAGAGTCGAAAATCAAGTATTGAAACTGCTCATCTTTATTTTTCTCAATGGCCATGGCATAAGTTCCCCCGTTGCAGGTAACCGTTGCTCCGACTCTTTTAAAGACTGCGGCATGTTCTTCTAACATTTGAAACTGCTCTTTAAAGTGATTGATCCGAGAGCCGAGATCTTCTGATAAATCAAAGTGTCCCGGAGAGCAAAGCGTTTCACCGAAAACTCCATTCTTATACACGTCTCGATATGAGTTAAGCACATCTTCTGCAGGGATCTGGGCACTTTTATCGGTTTCCATATATTGTCTATATGCTTCTTGCCCTTTGAGTTGACCTTGATGTCTAATTTCCTTCTCTTCTATGTCAATTTCACTCTGTGTAAGAGGATTACCCGCTTCTTTTGCAGATTCAATTTTTGCTCCTAACAATCTGAACTCTGCCTCTTGATATTCGTGATCGGCAATATAGCCATTTCTTTCAGCTTCCTCTTCTCGAATACGCGTTCTTTCCGGAGATAAGATCTCATCAAAGAACCGCTCGCCGTCTTTAATAATCGTATCGATATCACCGCTTCCCATCCCTTCGCTACCGCGTTGAAAGATATGGGTTAAGAACTGAGCTGCGTTACTAGGACAGGTATTTCCTGGTCTTTGGCTTATTGAACCGACAATCCTTGTTCCTATAAATGAACCGCGTATTGGGGATGGATGATTCGAGTGAGTTTTTGATGGTCTCATTTTCTGATTAAAAAAATCTTCTTCTTTTCTTCTTTTTTGAGCTTCTCGAGCAATTGAAACAGATGGAGTAGTGCGGCTATCTAGGCTTCCTAAGCTTTTAGGATTGGCTAAAAAATCGAAAGCGCTCGCATCAATAGAAGATCGATTCGTAATCGGTAAGTCAGTTCTTTGCTTTCCTTCCGTTTTATTTTTGGCTTGCTCCTCTTCGAAAGATGGGAAACTAGTAGTTTCAAAACGTTGCGGTTCTGTTTTTCGTGATTCTAATTGGTTGTTCACCGAAAACTGTTCATAAGAAGGAAATTGAGAATGGCGCGGTGAGTTTTTTAGTCGGTAAGAACTTCTAGCCTGAACAGCTAGCGGTTGTTCCGATGCTCTAGGAGATACATCGCCAAATAATGATGATTTTGGAGAGCGTAAAAAGCTAAAGTCTAGTTGCGGTTTGACACGGCCTTGAAGTTTTCTAAGCAGCGCTTTTGTTTCATGAAAGGCTCCTAAATAAGCAGCACCCTCGCCTAATGATTCTGTGATCAATTGACCGATTTTGTCTACTTTACTAGCAATATCATCGAGGTCTGAACGAACTTCATTTTTATTAGGCTCACTCGTATCAAGTGAATTCTGAATTCTTTCTAGGTTTCCTGCAACAGACTTGAGATCGTCTCTGATGCTTGAAGTCATTGTTTTCTCCTGAAATTTAAATACATAAGCATTAACTTTATTATTTATTTTATAATAAAAAACATTAAAAATAAATATTTTATTATTAATTTAATTTGATTTTTTATAATCAAGGAAATAAACTTTTTAATAGTCTGATTATAAAAGAGATAGAAAATCAGTAGATAAGCCGGTCCCAAATAAGACGATTGGTGAAAATACCTGTGACCCAGATGATAAAGCCCCCCCAAAGCGCTCCCCAAAAAGATGAAATATGGACCCCATAGGAAATCTCGCTAGCTAACCAAAAGGTGAAGCCATTGATAATAAGCAGAAAGAGGCCCAAAGTAAAAAAAGTAATCGGAAGAGTTAGCAGGATTAGAATGGGCCTTACGATCGAATTGACAACGCCTAATATGAGGCCAAAGAATAGGGCGTCGACGGTATTTTTGACTTCAAACCCGGGAATAATATGGGCAATAATCAAAACGACAATGGTTGTGATAATGATTCTAGTAAGAAACAGTAGCATTCAGATTTCCTATTGATGATGCTTTTCTAACGCAATATTAATCAAACCTCCAGCAAGAACGGATTTCCGTTCGAGATGAGAGAGTGGGCATTGCGTTTTAAAAGTCTTGTTTTTCGTTTTATTGATCACTTTAATATCTTCTTCTTTAGAAACTTGATCACAAACGTTTTGAATTTCTAACACATCTTCCTGATCGATTTGGTCATAGTCGCTTATATTTGCAAATGTAAGGGGTAAAATACCAAAGTTAATAAGGTTTTTTCTGTGGATACGTGCATATCCTTTTGCAATAACGGCTTTAACTCCTAAATAACGTGGGGAAATCGCCGCATGCTCTCGACTTGAACCTTGACCGTAGTTATTGCCCCCAATAATGAAAGAACCTGTTTTTTGGTGCTTCATGGCCCGGTCATAGTAGCTTTCATCGACCTGAGAAAAAGTGAATTTGCTAATTTCAGGAATGTTACTGCGAAAAGGAAGTGCTTTAGCTCCAGCAGGGAGGATTTCATCTGTCGATACATTGTTACTTGTTTTCAGCAGGACAGGCCCCTCTATGTGATCAGCAAGTTTTTCGAACTTTGGCAAGGGCTTGATGTTAGGCCCCATGATAAGTTCATAGTTCTCCTTTGATGATTGAGGAGGAGGAGAAAGTTCATCGACAAGCTCGATTTTTTTTGGTTCTTTATACGTGGGATACTTATGTTCTAGAGTACGAGGATCTGTGATCTTTCCGGTTAAAGCCGAAGCGACAGCCGTCTCAGGGCTGCAGAGATAGACTTGATCTTCTTTCGTTCCGGAACGTCCCGGGAAATTGCGAGGATTAGTCCGGAGGCTAATTTTACCTGATGCAGGAGCTTGCCCCATACCAATACAACCATTGCAGCCTGCTTGGTGGATACGAGCGCCCGATCGAATTAGAGAAGAAAGATACCCCCCTGCTGTGATGTTTTCCAAAATCTGCCGCGAAGTGGGGTTGATATCAAGCGAGACGTGGTCTTGTGATTTTTTCCCTTCAATAACCATTGCAGGTATAGCAAAATCGCGCATTCCGGGGTTTGCAGAGGAGCCAATCATGGCTTGAAAGATAGGCTTGCCTGCAACCTCTTTAACAGGAACAACATTTCCCGGGCTGCTTGGACAAGCAATGAGAGGTTCGAGTTTGGACATGTCTATTTCGTCGTGTTCGTCATAGGAGCAATTACGGTCAGCTTTAAGTTCTATCCAATCTTTTTCGCGCCCATGGAGTTTCATGAAGCGTTTGGTTTGTTTATCGGAAGGAAAAACGCTTGTTGTTGCTCCAAGCTCCGCCCCCATATTTGCAATTACATGACGGTCCATTGCCGATAGATTATCCAGACCCGGGCCATAGTATTCGATAATTTTCCCCACCCCTCCCGCGACATCATGACGCCGCAGCATTTCTAAAATGACATCTTTTGCACTGACCCAATCAGGGAGCTTGCCTGTAAGTTTCACTCCCATGATTTTGGGCATTTTAACATGAAATAACTCTCCTGCGATAGCAAGAGCAACTTCAAGGCCTCCCGTTCCAATAGCAAGCATTCCCAAACTTCCTCCAGCGCAGGTGTGACTATCAGAACCTAATAGAGTCTTCCCGGGTTTTCCTAACTTCTCCATATGGACGGGATGGCTAACGCCATTTCCTGCCTTGCTAAACCACAAACCAAACTTGCGCGTTGCGCTCCAAAGGAAGAGGTGGTCATCAGGATTTTTAAAGTCGTTTTGAATGATGTTGTGATCGATATATTGACAAGATACTTCGGTTTTTGCTTCTTTAAGACCCATGGCTTCGAGTTCAAGCATTACCATAGTTCCGGTAGCGTCTTGAGTTAGAGTTTGATCGATACGTAGGCCAATCTCTTCGCCTACTTCCATCCTACCTTCACCTAAATGGCTTTCGATGAGTTTATGTGCAACGGTTTTTCCCATTTTCTCGAGTCCTGGGTTTTAAGTTCTTCCTAAACTCAAACCATAATCAAAATATAATTTTTTGTGTAAAAAATTTGATTTATAATGCCAATTATCAACGAAGAATAGGCTTGTCCTACTACTTGATTCATGTGACAAACTTTTGTCATCTGATCGGTAATACCAATTCCAAAAAATAAAGTTGCAAATTGAGTTGAAGATTTTATTGTAGAGACTTCAAGCAAAGAAGTTAATAAAAATGGATTTTACTTGGATTGATAGCACCACAATCGCTATTCATCGCCATGGCTCTTTTGCTCTTAAAAAAAAGAAACCAATTGATAGATCGAGATCGAAAAGGGTTAAGTACAAAAATTCATTTAGCTGTTTCCGCCGGAGGAATCAAAAGCGCTTGTTTATCCGGGGGTCAACGTGTTGATATGAAAGCATTTCCAAAGCTTTGGGAGCTAGGTGAATGGTCAGAGGTTCAATACGTTATTCGAGACAAAGGATATGATTATTCTGCTGTACGCACACCTATAAAAAAATCTGAAAAAATTCCGGTTATTCCAAGACGAGCTAATGCTATTTTCCCAAGTCTCCCAAGATATAGCTAAACTGATTTAAAATAGTAATGATTTACCCGAATCTTTCAGCTGCCTTTTGGGTCCTTAAAATCTTCCCTTGTCTCATGGACAATGTTGTCGATTGTAAGAACCCAAAATCCAGCAAAAATCTTTCGCTTAAATCGTTACTATCTCACCTTACGCAAAATTGAGTTGAAAGATTTTTTTGAAAGCACTATTTTTTTCCTGATTAAGGAGAAAAAAATGGCTCAAGAACACTTGCTGGATATTTATACAGATTACCTCATCAGCCAAAACAAATACGCAACTGCTACAGGACTTGAAGCGTTATTAGAAGGAGAAGTGAGTCATGATAAAATTAGCAGATTTTTAAGAGAGAGCGATCTTGGATCAAAAGACTTATGGAAATACATAAAACCTCAGGTGCGAAAGTTTGAAAAAGAAAAAAATGGAGTCCTGATCATAGACGATACGATAGAAGAAAAACCTTACACAGATGAGAATGAAATCATTTGTTGGCATTTTTCTCATGCTAAAGGAAGATGTATCAAAGGAGTTAATCTTCTATCATGTTTAGTACGTTACGATGATATAGCTTTTCCGGTTTCAATAGAGACTATTCATAAAGAACTTATTTTCTGTGACGTAAAGACAAAAAAAGAAATGAGAAGATCATCGACAACAAAAAATGAGATGTTTCGATCTCAGATAAAACAAGCCCAAAAAAATAAAATATGTTTTGAGTATATCCTTGCAGATAATTGGTTTGGAGCAAAGAAGAACATGGAGTTTATAGAATATGAAATGAATAAGAAGTTTATTTTTGGAATTAAATCGAATCGTTTATTGGCCTTTTCGGAAGAAGATAAGAGAAAAAGAAAGTATCGAAATTTAAAGACACTAGAGCTCAAAGATGGTGAAAAAAGAAAGGTCTGGTTAAAAGACCTTTCTTTTCCTGTGAGCCTAATGAAGAAGGTCTTCAAAAACGAAGATGGGTCTACAGGGGAATTATATCTTGTTACTAATGACTTAGAAATTGATGCTGAAAAAGTCTATGAGATCTATCAAAAACGATGGAGAATAGAAGAGTATCACAAATCAATCAAACAAAATGCAAGTCTAGAGAAATCTCCCACAAAAGTTGTAAAAACACAGAAGACTCACATATTTGCATCTATTGTAGCCTATTGTAAATTGGAAATATTGAGGGTGAAAACAAGGTTAAATCATTTTTCATTGAAATACAAACTAATCGTTAGAGCAAATCAAATGGCATTTGAGGAACTGAGAAATTTACAGCAAATGACTCCTTTTGCGTAAGGTGAGTTACTATTTTGAATCAATTCAGCTATATCTATAAGCCTTATTATCGGACATGCTCTTCAATAGAATGTTTTTTTTGTCGAATCAAAGAAAATAAGCGACACTTAGCGAAGATAAGTAGTCACTTGGGTTTAAATAAGAAGTTCGGGTTGTGTCCGATTTTTCCAGTAATGCTCCCCGTAGTCATAGGTCAGCTGCTTTCTCTGAGAAATAAACTGATTACTAAAAAGGATAATCCGCGTAATTCCATTGACGATCACCCAGCGAGACGTCAGATTCGGTTCGTCACTGTGATTAACAAATCGAGAAAAGTTGCCTTTATCTTGAGCATCGACGATAAAGGGGCTATCTTGGGGCCCTACAACATATCCGAAAATATAGTCATTAAATCGGTTCTTACGAAACTTTCGCCTCTTTATGACGCCGGTATACTCCCCAACATACGTCAGGGCAGGCATGTTTTTTGCTGCAAAAACGCCATAACCTAACCTAGAGTTCACCCAACGAACATAGTAATGGCTCCGTTTCACTTGTCCGATAGCTTTTTCATGCAAAGCCAAAACCCATTTGTTCATTTGATCAAAGCGGTGTTTGTCGAGTCGTTTTTTACACTTATCGACAACCCAAGATAAATGGTCAATATTTTGGAATTCCAGTTCGTCTATATATTCGACCTTGAGTTTCTTTTCGAACTCTTCAAGTGGCATAGGGTGAATTTTTTGGTCGGCATTCCGATAGATTAAAATGGGAGTGTCATCTTTTTTTTTCAGCAAAGGAAGGGAGATTTTTCTATTAAGTAATTCTGCGAGTTTAGCAGGCGTCATTCCCCACTTATTTTTTACTTCGAGGCTAGCTCCATAATTAAGTAGATCTTCGACAGCTTGGTTTTGATCTTCTATTAGGGCAAGATGCAATAAGGAATGCCCCTCTTCTCCTAGTTGATCGAGACCGCGCGCTCCTTTTTTAAAAGCTTGGAAAGCAGCATCGAGCGCTAACTTATACCGCTTCCGAAAGGGGTTTAAGATATTGACTTTACTTAATAATGTCCGAGGATGCTCCACCAGGCACTTCCAATAGTAAAATATATGACGATATTAACGACACTAGCATAAAAACCGAGTTTCCACCAATCGGTGATTTTGACATATCCCGATCCAAAAAAAATCGGTGCCGGTCCGCAACCATAGTGTGTGATGCCTCCCATAAGGTTGCTCATGAACCCAAGTGCCATTGCCGCAATCATTGGGGGAGCTCCTAGAGCAACAGATAAGAGAAGGAAGGGAGAATACATCGAGCCGATATGAGCGACGACACTAGCAAAAAAGTAATGAGAATAGAAGTAAACAAAGGATAATATCATAAAGGCTGTGACCCAATTTAACCCTTGTACATGACCTTGAACAAAACTACTAAACCATGTGGTGAGACCGAGTTTATTTAGGAAGGTAGCCATCATAATAAGAGTGGCAAACCACATTAAGGTATTCCAGGCTCCTTTTTCTTTGATAACATCATCCCATGTTAAAACGGAGGTGAGAAGAAGAATGGTAAGTCCGATAAGGGCTGCAATAACAGCTTGCATCTCGATAAAAGGGCCCAAGATCCACAGCGTAATAAGGAAAATGAAAGAGAAGATCATAATCCATTCTTGAGGACGGACTCGCCCCATTTCTTTAAGCTTTTGCTTAGCAAAGGAACGGGCGTTAGGCGTTTCCTTTACTTCAGGCGGATAGATTTTATAGAGGAAAAAGGGAATAATGGCTAAGCAAATTAATCCGGGAACTGAAGTGGCAAGAGCCCAAGTTCCCCAGGAAATATTCACTCCGACACTTGTTGCAATATCTGCGATAAGGGGGTTTCCCGCCATTGAGGTCAGAAACATTCCAGCCGTAATCACGGACCCTTGAAAGGTCACCTTCATCAAAAAAGAACCTAGTCTTTTTGGGTGACTATAGGGTTCGCTTCCGAATGCCTTTGCGAGCGAGTTTACAATCGGATAAATGATTCCCCCGACCCGTGCCGTTACACTGGGAATCGCCGGAGCCAATACCAGGTCGGTTAGAACCATCCCATATCCCATTCCTAACGTACTTTTTCCCATATGCTTAATAATGAGATAAGCGATCCTCTCCCCGAGACCTGTTTTGATAAATCCTCGGGAGATAAAAAAGGCGATCACAATAAGCCAAACAATTGGGTGGACAAAGCCACTAAAGGCTTCGGCAAAAGTTAATGTTTTCGTCGCTGTCGTTAAAGTGAGACCAATAAAAGCTACTATTCCAATTGGAACAGGTCTTAAAATAATACCGACCACAGTGAAAATAAAGATTGCGAACATGTGAATGGCTTGAGTCGTAACGCCTTCGGGGGGTGGCAGATTCCAGATAATCAATCCGATAATGATACTAATTGCAAAAGAGAGGTTTTTTTTATTAAAGACTCTAGACATAGGCGCCCCATATTATGTAAGATTAGGATTCTATTTCGAATAAACTGCCCCTAAATTTTAGGCTGCCAAAAATTTTTACGCAAGAAAGAACCTCAAAAATATCTACGCAGTGAATAAAAAAAATACTCTCATCATCCCCGAACAAAAAACTCCTGACTTTTATCTTCCTGCGCATACCATAACATGGGAGCGAGACCTAACACTTTTACAGCAATCGTTAGAAAAAGAAGATCTTACCTTATTTTTAAATATCCACGAATTTGCATTAGATAACCCAAAGAAATCAAAAGAAAGACTAGAAGGTCTGTACCGAAAGTATCCCGGCCACCCCGAGATTCTTAACCTTTATTCTTTTCTCTATTTGGCTCTTAGAAAAGTGAAAAAAGGTAACCAGCTTATTGTAAAAAATTACGAACTTAACCCGGATTATCTCTATGCAAAGATCAATTTTGCCGACCTATGCATTCGGAAAAAGGACTACGATCAAATCCCTAAGATTTTCAAAGGAAGGTTTAACTTAAAAGAACTTTACCCCGAAAAAAAAACCTTTCATGTTTCCGCCTTTAGAGGCTTTATGGTCATGATGGGCTTTTACCACTTAGCATTGGGAAAGAAAGAAAAAGCTATCTGTTACCATTACCTGGCGCATCGTGTCGACCCCCATCACCCTAATACAAAAATTCTAGAAAAAAAACTCTACTACACATCTTTCTTTAAAAAGATCATAAACAAGATTAAAATCTATTATATTTGCATTTAGTTGCGAGCTAAGCGTTTAATCGAAAAGCGCAGCTCGCAAAACTCTTTCTTTAATCAAAAAATGCATGCTTAAAATTAGAAGTTTTTCTATCCTTAGCGATAAACTTAAGAAATTATTAGGGATAGTACACGGTGCTTAAAAAGTTTAGAATCTTTTTTTTAGGGCTCGTTTTTCTCTTTCGATCGGTGGTGGATGCAGTTTCTTGCGAGCCTTACTCCGTCCTGAGTTTAAGTGGAGCGATTATCGATCACTTTTTCTTAATCAGCGAAGAACAACTCAAATCGATTACTAATGAAAAAGGGAGCTGGGCTCCAATTGACTACCGTACATTGTGTTCAATTCTCGATCAGAATCAAGGGATTTCGAAGATGATTCCCGGAGGAAGCGGAATGAATGTCATTAAGGGACTTTCAAGTCTAGGTGTCCGCTGCGCTTTGCTTGGAAAAATTGGTTCCGATGATAAGGGCGAGTTCTACCAAAAGAATATGGAAAGAATGGGGATTGTCTCTTTTCTGGAAAAGGGAATTTTACCGACAGGACAAGCAGTTTGTCTTGTGACTCCCGATGGACAACGCACATTTCGAACCTATTTAGGTAGTTCTCATAGCTTAACAGATCTGCAACTGGACCCCCAACTTTTCAAGCCCCAAGCTCTTTTCCATATTGAAGGTTACCAACTTGTTGACCAGGATTTAATGCTTCGAGCTCTTAAGTTAGCAAAGCAAAAAGGAATGCAAGTTTCCATAGACCTTGGTAACGTTGAAGTTGTCAGAAGAAATCGAGAATTTATCCTTAAGATTCTCCCTAAGTATGTCAATATTGTCTTTTGTAACGAAAGAGAGGCTGAAGCACTAACCAAATTTTCTGCGAGCAAAGCGTGCACCGCTCTTTCTAAAATGTGTGATATTGCAGTTGTCACAATGGGTGAGCGCGGCTGTTGGACACAATCGAGAAAAGAAAAATTTTATATCCCGGCTCTTTCTGTTAATGTAAAAGATTCAACAGGTGCCGGAGATCTTTTTGTCAGCGGCTTTTTAAAAGGTTATCTCGAAACTGCCCCTTTAAAAAAATCTGCATGGATGGGTTCACTTGTCGCTTCTTATGCTGTAAAAATAATTGGAGCAGAAATTCCTGAGCAGGTTTGGGAGGAAATCCAAGAAAGGATTCAAAATGAAGGGACGGCTTATGATCCGATCGATTGATTGTAGATAGCTTCAATGTTGTTTAAGATAACATCTCTATCTAAAGGTATGTCGAGCCAAATCTCAAGTTGCTTTAGTGCTTGTTGGGCATACATTTCATAACCATAAATCACTTGGCAGCCTTTATCTTTCGCAAGACTTAAAAGTCGCGTCTCTTTTGGGTTAAATATTACATCAAATACAACAGCTCCTCCGATTAAAAATATACGATCAAGTGGAGTTTCCGATAGATTCGGGGCCATTCCCACAGAAGTTGTATTGATTAAAAGGTCATATCCCTCTTCTTTAATTTGAGAGAAGCTATCAAAGCTATACCCTCTTCCCTGTATTTGCTGAGCAAGGATCTCAGCTTTTTTCTTTGTTCGATTGACAATGATCACATTCCCCCCTCTTTGAATAGCTTCAAAAGCAAGGGCTTTAGCAGTGCCGCCTGCTCCTAAAATCACAATCTTCTTCCCTATGACTTTGAACTTTTTTTCAATGGCATCAAAAGCACCGCTTGCGTCAGTATTATACCCAATCCATTTTCCTTTCCGAAAGGCAAGTGTGTTGACGGAACCTATTTGCCTGGCCTGAATATCGATCGCGCTTAGATGAGAAGCGACGTGCTCTTTGAGAGGCATCGTAACGCTGCACCCTCGGAAAGGCAACGTTTTCATAAGAGCAAAGAACGGCATCATTTCTTGAGGTTTTAAGGGAAACTTCACATAGACCGCATTTTGCTTTAGTTCATGTAAGATGTAATTATGACAGAGGTGCCCGATACTTTTATCTACGGGATTTCCAATCAAGGCGTAGATATTTGTATGTGGGTTTAGTTTGTCGTATTGATAGGTGGCATGAAGTTCTACCAAGGTGAGCTGACCCGAAGCCGTCTCCCCTTCCTGCTTGAGTGGAGCATAAGTAATGAGGCTGTCAACGACAGGAGCTAAGATACGCGTGATCGTTCCTAAAGTGCCCATGCACATCCCTGCAATAGGGACTCCCTTTTGCCGTTTGTCTTGAACAAATTGAAGCATGCGCAAACTATCAAGAGAACAGCATGCTAAACAAGAGATTTTAAAAATATCGGAGCGAAACGTTTGCATACTTGCTAAAATCGTATCTAAGTCTGCCGGTGTTTTTTCAAAATCATGATAAGAAGAGATAATTTGGAGATCAGGATAGTTCTGTTTCACTTTTTGAATGAAAGTGGGGTCGGTATCGTATTCAAGATCCACATAAGTGGGGTTTAAAGCAAGATAAGAGTAAAGGAGAGTTTGTCTTTCTCGTTCATTGCCTAAAAAATTCCCTCCTTGTGAATGGTTTCGTAAAGTAAAAATCGTCGGTAAACGGGTTTTCCGTTTCAATTTCGATAGATGTTTTAAAGCTTTATCTTCTAATAAATCGAGTCTAAACTCAAAAGCTTCTTCAATAGAGCGAGGTCCCTTCAAAATGTCTTCTGCTTCTTTAAGTGTTCCTCGGATCACAACAGTAAGCATTTTACTCCCCTTGCTCAGCCATAAGTGCAATGAATTGGCTTGTGAATTCTTGCCCTCTTTCCATCAGATCTTTTCCGAGATAGTCACCCAAGCTTTTAAAGAAAGCTTGGAATCCTCTTGCATCTTTGTTTTTAATCATTGCCTTAAGAGTTTTGAAAGAATCTTCAAAGTGCTTAAGTATCGACTCAAAACCCGGATTTTCAAATTGAATCGATCGATAAAGTTCTGGAGATTGGCGCGCAATACGACCGGCAATATAGAGTTGCATACGATAAACAGGACTCGCGTAGTGAAAAAGTTCCTCGGGATCGATTCCTTTTTCCTTCATTGTATAGGAAAAAACCATCGAAGTAAAATGGACAAGACATTGCACAATAGACATCATCTCGTCATGCCGTTTTGGCTCCGTCTCTAAAATCACAATCCCCTCTTCTTCTAAAATCTTTTTAAGAAAGGGAAGCCATTTTTTGGGGCGAACGGGACAAAGAACGACCGTTTGACGGAGAAAATCTTTCACGGAAGGGCCAAACATTGGGTGCATCCCTATTACAGCGGCGCTTGATTTGAGCATCGCCTTACAAGGCCTTTCCTTTAATGAGGTCATATCGAGGAGGAGCTGGCTTTCTTTAATTTGAGGAAGCAAGCTTTCGATGACCTCGACTGTATTGTCTATAGGAACACTAAAAATGATAATATCAGACTCTTTAACGAGCTCTTTATTTGAGACCGTATCCGAGGATACAAGAACCTTTTGGAAATGCCTTTCAAATAAACGGCGAAATAAAACCCCCATTTTCCCCTCTCCCCCAACGATTCCAATTGTTTTATTTCTCATTTATAACCAGATATTTATAAGTCATTCTTCAAGTGATTTATTGACAATCTTAATAAAAACGTGTTATAATGAATAGCATAAATTACAACTATTGGTATTTTAATAACATGAAGAGACAAGAAGAGCATCATATCCATACTCTTTGCCGGCAGGCGCCCTCCTCGCCTCGCTATGTCTTTTCATTTTACTTCTATTTTGGCGCTTAAGCGCCATTTCAATTCTATACCCCATCCCAGATCCATTCTATTTCAACCTCGAAAAGAGGAACCAAAAGCACCGTTAACCCTTAGTTAACGAGCAAAGTAAATAAACAGATTTTTGTAGGTAAAAGATGAACACTCGTATCTTGCCGTATGCATATTTTAAGGGCAAAATTGTTTGTGTAGAAGCAGCGACTATCAGTATTGCTAGTCATAGTTTGCAATATGGTTCGACATGCTATGCAGGCCTTCGAGGGCATGTTCGCTCGGGCAAGGCACGTCTTTTTCGAGTGAAAGATCACCATAAAAGGTTGATGCAATCTATGCAAATCATGGGATGGGATTTCTCTATCTCCTTAAAAGAGTTCGAGGAAGTTCTTCATGCTCTCATCAAGAAGAATTGCCCAAAAGGGGACTTCTACATCCGACCCTTTGTATTTTCCGATACTCAAGTCTTGCAGCTCAATTACAGTAAGCTCTGTTTTGAACTTGCGATTTATCTCGTTCCCTTTGGGCCTCTATTTGACCCAAGTCGCGGCCTTAAAATGAAGATTTCCCCTTGGAAAAAGATCGGGGAAGATACGATGCCCGTAAAGGCAAAAGCAGGAGGTTGTTATATCAACTCTTGTTTGGCAACAACCGACGCGATTCAGTCAGGTTTTGATGAAGCGCTACTCTTAGACCGAGAAGGACATATCGTAGAAGCAAGTGCGGCTAACCTCCTTATTTGCTATCAAAACAAGGTGATTACCCCCCCCCTTGAAGGAGTTCTGGATGGGATTACCATGCGAAGTATTCGTGAGATTTTAGAAGATGAAGAAATCGAAGTAGAAGTTAGGCCAATTACCCAAAGCATGCTTGCATCGTGCGATGAACTTATTTTAAGCGGAACAGCAGCTCAGGTGGTTTTCGCTCAGTCAGTCGATGAGCAAGTTATTAGTGAAAAGCCGGGACCGATTTGCCGATTACTAAGAAAGAGGATGGAAAACATCCTAAATATGAAAGATAACCGTTCAAGTGAATGGATTATGGAGATAGAACAATGTTGATTACTCTAAAAAAAGAAACCTCCAAAGAGGAGGTTAATTCTGTACAAGTAGCGCTAGATACTGCAGGACTACGTCACTGCATTTCACGATCCCACGACCAAACCGTCGTGGGAGTTGAATCGAGCTTGCCAATTGAAGTAAAAGCCGAGCTTGAAAAACTTCCTTCGGTAGAGCGTTTAACCTTGACCTCGACTCCGTTCAAGCTAGCAAGCCTTGAATGGAAGCCTCAAAGAACTATCATCAAAATCGGCAATGTCGAGATTGGTGGTAATCAAGTCGTGATAATGGGGGGTCCTTGCGCCATTGAAAGTGAAGAGCAGTTGTTAAGTATTGCAAGCGAGCTTAAAAAGCATGGCGTAAAAATTTTGCGGGCCTCAGCTTACAAACCACGCAGCTCACCTTACAGCTTTCAAGGGTTAGGAAAAAAAGGACTTAAGATTCATCAAAAAGCACAAAAAAGACACGGGCTCTTGACTGAAACTGAAGTTATGGACCCACGAGACGTTAGTATTGCAGCTATGCATGTCGATATTCTTCGTATAGGAGCGCGCAATATGCAGAACTTCGATTTGCTTAAGGAAGTCGGGAAGTGCGGAAAGCCCGTGATTCTGAAACGAGGCCTCTCTGCGACGATTGAAGAATGGCTATTAAGTGCCGAGTACATCATGGCACATGGAAACGACCAGGTCATCCTTTGCGAAAGAGGGATCCGAACATTTGAGAAAGCCACACGAAGCACACTTGACTTGAGCAGTGTAGCGGTTTTGCGTACACTCACTCACCTCCCTGTGATTGTCGATCCGAGTCATGCCGCCGGGCGCAGGGATATCATTCCAGCTCTTTCAAAAGCTGCAGTTGCTATCGGAGCGGATGGCCTCTTAATTGAAGTACATCACCGCCCTAAGGAATCAAGGTGCGATGCTGAGCAAGCACTCTCTCCTCAAGAGTTCGGGGTACTTTTAGAGGAGATTAAAGTCATTGCTAAAGTAATCGGAAGACAGGTATAGCGGAGGCAGGGATGAAATTAGAAGATTTAAGAAAAGAAATTGATCTTTTAAACGAAGAGATTATCCATTTACTTGCTAAGAGGCGTGCCGTGACGAAACAAGTCGCCCAATTAAAGAAAGACAAGAAACTCCCTCTTTTTGATGAAAGGCGAGAAGAAATGATGTATAAAAAAATCAAAACCCTCGCTGAAATACATCGACTCGATCCTAGCGTTATTGAAAGCCTGTTTCGATCTTATGTGCGGTATTGCCGAGAGGAGATGGCTAAAGAAATGGAAGAATAAGATGAAAATCGTAACTCTTGGACCAAAGGGAACCTTTTCCCATCAAGCTTCTCAAACCTTTTTTCCGAATGGGAAGATATCTTTTGGGTCTTCGCTTGACGAAGTCTTTTTTCTATTAGGAAATAAGGAGATCGATAAAGCTGTGGTTCCAGTAGAAAATACAACTTCTGGTTTTGTTGAAGAGACGATTACTAATCTCATGAAGTATGATTTTTCTATTCAAGGAAAGTGTCATCAAAAGATCACCTATTTTATATCTGGGTGGGGCAAGCTGGAAGAAGCCAAGCTCCTTTATGCTCAGCCATATGCCTTTCAGCAGTGCATCAAAACGCTAAGAAAAATGTGTCCAAATGCCAAACTTATTGAGACATCGAGCAATGCTCAGTCTGCCTTGCAGCTCAAAGCCAGAAAAGATCCGAAAGAGGTCGCATTGGTATCTCCATTTGCCTTAGAATGCTATAAGCTACCGGCTCTTGAAGCGCATATTGAAGACGATTCTGAAAATACCACGTTTTTCTATGTCATCGGTAAGGAAGCTCTTCTCCCTTCAAAACAAGATCAAACGACGTTTTTAATCTTTAGCGATCCATTAGCTGCAGTAGAAAATCGAATTCAATCATTGATTACGGAAAAGAAAGTAAAGCTTATCCAGCTCAAAAATCTTCTTTTACAAGAAGGACATACTCCTTTATATTTTGTAGAGGTAAAAGGGCACATTGAAAACCGCTCGTTATATGAACTCTTTCAAGCCTTGAGCGAAAAATTTTTAGTCAAACACCTCGGATCGTTCCCGGTAGAATTCAATGAAAAACCACATCACTCTTAAAAATAAAGTCAAAGAGATAAAGACAAAGATCTACTTTCGCGATGACATCCTAGCCGATGGCCTGTTCTTAAAGACCTGCCAAAGGCTAGGAAAACGGTTTGTCATTATATCGGACAAAAAAGTGGGTGCGTTTTATGGAGAACCGGTCCAAAAACTTCTCAAAGAAAACAGCTTCGATTGCTTATTAATTACCTTTTCGGACGGAGAAGCAAGTAAAAGCCGAAAAACAAAAGAAAAGATTGAAGATCAAATGTTTGAAGCAAACCTTGGGCGTGACACCTGCCTGCTTGCCATAGGTGGTGGCGTCGTAACCGACCTTGCAGGTTTTGTCGCTGCTACCTACTGTCGCGGTATTCCCTACCTTCTCTTTCCGACCTCTCTTTTAGCCATGGTCGATGCCAGCATCGGAAGTAAAACGGGGATCAACGTTAAGCAGGGTAAAAACCTGATCGGCGCTATCTACCCGCCTTATGCAATCTTTATGGACCTTTCGACTCTAAGCACCCTCTCAGACAAAGAAATGAGAAACGGCGCAGCAGAAATTGTCAAGCATGGACTTATTGCACAGAGCTCTCTATACAATTCTATTTTAGAAAATTTTGAAAAATGGCAGCAGCGAGATTTAAATCTGCTTAAAACTCTCATCTATAAAAGCTCTCTCGTAAAAAAAAAGATAGTGGAAGCAGACTTAAAAGAGAGCGGTATGCGGAGAATGCTCAACTTCGGCCACACCATCGGGCATGCGATTGAAGCGATTGAAGGGTTTAAAACGACCCACGGCGAGGCCATTGCCATTGGAATAATTGTCGAGAGTTTGATTAGTTTTAAACTCGGTTATCTTCAAGAAAACGACTTTGATGCCATCTATCACCTCTTCAAAATACTCGGCTTTCCCTTAAGCCTTTCCCCTACAGT
>RDPX01000121.1:597754-637998 GCA_003991215.1 Morbakka virulenta
TCGGCAAAAAGGTTTTAAAATTTATGGCAAAGGAAGGAATACAAATTCCTATTAAAGACATTAAGGCAGATCCGGCAGCAAGACACCAATTGATACAGATTGGAGGGAAAGGGCAAGTCCCCTGCCTTGTGATTGATCAAAAGCAAGCACTCTATGAATCAAATGATATCATTGCTTGGCTAAAAAAGAACCGTGATTGTTATTAGGAACTGTTAAATCTAGCTTGATTACTCTAAGTAGAATCGGTCAAATTATTTTGGTATCATTAAAGGCTCGTTGAAAGCTACCATTAAGCACTTAATTCATCCCGATTCTCAAAAACCCAATCGAGAATGACGGAATCCATCCAATGGAACCCTCCTTTTTGACCTAGTTTTCCTAGATATCCTAGGTGCCCGCCTTGCTCTGTTATGAGAATATTGATATTTTCCGGCACTTTAATAGACTGGAATACCTTGCAATCAACAATAGGATCGTCGCGGGCAAAAAGGATGTGACATGGAACTTTGATCTCCGGGATTAAAGGCCCGGAGCTTGTCGCATAGTAATACTCTTGAGCTGAGTTGTATCCCGCTTGCGGTGCAATATAGAATTCATCAAATTCCAATAGGGTCATGCCGTAAGGAATTTTGATCGGCGGCAAGTCATCAAAACATTCATGAATTGTGTAGACATCATTACGCAAACATCGCATGAAGTATCGTTCATAGATGCGATTATTATTGAGAAGGCGCACACTTGCATACATGTCGATCGGTGGATTGATGGCAATGAGTTTCTCGACAAGACCTTGCGCTTCTTCCTTTCTTTCCCCAGCCATTTTAAGTACAGCATTCCCCCCAAGAGAAAAGCCTAGAATTGTTAAGGGGGTCTCCGGTGTATCTTGTTTAATTTCCTTTAAGGAGTTCCAAATATCATCGCTATAATTGGGATGGTAAAGCTTCTTAGAATAGCCTTTAGAAGATCCGCATCCACGTAAGTTCAGTCGAATGGAGCGAATACCTTGACGATAGAGTTTCTTAGCAATTCGCACTAAATAGGGCGATTTATAAGACCCACAAAACCCATGAACCATAACAACTGTTGGATCATTTGCCTTCCAATTGGGCGGTGTGGTAATGTCTAAGGCAATACGCTCCCTTCCTCTGAGATGAACGAAACGTCTGTAGGACATAAGATCATCACGGTAAAAGGTTAAAAATAAAGCAACAACTGTTTGTGCATGACAACCTGTAAAAAGCGGAAATGGTTGAAATTCCGGCTGACTTGTCATTCACTTCCCTCTCAATTGTGAACGTAAGATAGCTAGAGCGCAAACGAAATCATAAGTGTTTCGCCTGCAGCTAGAAAGCGTTTCTAATTTATAGAAGTTTCTCTCTCCTGATCGGATTGAGATACTTGAGGTCTTCCCCTAGGGTTATTTTATAACGACGGAATTTTTTGAAAAATAGTTTTTAGTAAATTTTTTAAAATTTTTTCGAAGTTTTTCTATATTATGGGGCTGTTGAAAATTGCGCTTTTTCGAGATAAACACTTAGTTTTTTCGAAATTAGATACGCACCCAACTTGACATAACCTACTTAGAATAGGCGGGTTAGGTTCTTATTGAGTTTGGGTAAAAGAAAGGGTTTAAATCGTAAAACGGTGGCTTTCAACAGTCCGAATAAAAACTGAAAAGTTCCCTTGCTGTTATACTTTTAAACTTTCTCACCACTTCACCAATACTGTACTTAGGATGAAAGGAACACAAAATATGAATGCGGTTTTTATCGCACTCTATTTGCTCAAACTCAATCTCATATCGTTTACTTATCTCTTCGCTGATCTCTAGAATCTTTTTCTCCACCTTTCTATCCAATAAAGCCTTCCTATACTTTACGAGAAAAACGATATGATAATGAGTTTGATAAGCACAATGGCTTGTTTTTCTTACTTCCATCCATCTGAGAATACCTCAGTTAACTTTCTTTCCCCGTGGCAAGCCGCGGGGAAAATAACAAGTTATTGGATTAATGAAGTGAGATGCCATAGAAAAACACAAGGCACTCAGTTCCAGGGTTTCGAAAGCCAAGGCTTGCATTAGAGATGTGGTAAAACATTCCGCCTAAGCGGGAATGGTTTTTGAATCGATAAGATAATTCAACCGAAGATCGATATTCTAGCGGAAAGCCGAGTTCCATTCCTCCTCCCTTGAGATAAATGCCCGGGGCAAAACTGGGAGTAAAGGCTAGAAAACGAGTAAGAAAAAAATCAAAAGTAATGCCGGCATAGAAATAGGCAGACCCTCTTGTAGTTGCCATTGTGCCAACAAGAGGGCGAATGAAGAGGAAGCTATTACGGTAAATTTCAAAGTTTGAACGGTATTCAAGCTGAAAATTTGCCGATTTTTGGTTACGGACGATATTGAAAACGCCAGCTCCTAGGTAAAGGAGCTTGGAGTCTTTACTTTTAAGAGATAATAGTTTTTCTTCTGAGTAGAGCGTTGAAGCAAGAAAGAAGCAAAGAAACAATACACCGACTCTCATCTAAGCGCAGCCTCGACTAAAGCTTTAGCAAAAAGATGTAAGTCAAGGGGTGTCCGAGAGCTGATAAGGTTTCCATCAATGACAAGGGCCTCATCCTTCCAAATAGCTCCTGCATTTGTAAGATCGTCTTTGATGGCTGTGGTACCGGTAGCCTTCTTCCCATCTAGGATTTTAGCTGAAATGGGAACCCATCCACCATGGCAGATAAAAGCAATAGGTTTACCGGCTTGGTTCATTTCTTGGACTAGCTTTAAAACTTCTGGGATACGTCGTAATTTATCAGGAGCAAAACCTCCCGGAATGAGAATACCGTCAAAATCTGCGCTTTTTACTTCTTTAAAAGCCGCATCGCTTTTGCAGGGATAGCCATGTTTAGACTGATAGACTTTGTGAGCCTCTTCTCCGGCAACAATAACCTGTATCTCCGCTTCTTTCATTCGGATTACGGGATATAGCAGTTCAAGGTCTTCAAAAGTGTTAGCTATAAGTGCGAGGGCTTTTTTCATATGGGTTATCCTTCTTTGACAGGTATATTTCTTTCTTGACGGTGATCAAGAGTGCGATGCGTTAAAGGGGTAATAGGGAATTTACGTTTAAACACCTATACCCCCTCCTCTTTAAGGGAACTAAACATATATTTTATATTTTGAACCAAAGAGAGTGTTTTTTTCTAGAAAAAAGGGTACAATCACTTCTTATGAAAAAAGATGTGTCATTCGCTCCTAAATCGGGATCTTGTCTCGAAATTTTAGCTCTCCTTTTTCCTGATAGCTCTAAAAGCACCTTGAAGCAGTGGGTCCGGGACGGTCGGATCTATTTGAACGATCGTGTGTTAAAAAAAATTGATCGTCATATCGAAAAAGGAGCAGTGTTTTCTTTAATAGCAAAAAGAAAACAGCTCGAATTTGAGGTTAAAATTCTCTATGAAGATCGAGACTTAGTTGTCATAGAGAAACCGGAAGGACTCTTAAGTGTTGCAACAGCATTCGAGGAAGAGGAAACAGCTCACGGAGTCCTGAAAAGGCGCTATTATCGTCAACGTGTTTACCCCGTTCACCGTTTAGATCGAGAAACCTCAGGAGTGATGGTCTTTGCCTATTCTGAAAAGGCTCGCGTTGAGCTCAAAAAGCAATTTAAAATACACTCGATCACACGCGAGTACCGCGCAATCGTAGAGGGAAGTCTTTTGGAGGAAAAAGGCACATGGAAGAGTTACTTAAAAGAAGATGCGACTTATTATGTCCGTTCCGATCAATCGGGCTCCTTGTCGGTCACACACTATCAAGTGCTGAAAACAACAGCGGATTATACTTACCTCCAACTCCGGTTAGAAACCGGAAAGAAAAATCAAGTACGTGTTCATTGTGCAGAAGCCGGAGTACCAATCGTTGGGGATCAAAAGTATGGAGCTTACACTAATCCATTTAATCGACTAGGACTCCATGCCTATCTTCTCAACTTTTTCCATCCGGTTCTCAAGAAAATGATGGTGTTTAAATCCCCCCTCCCGACAAAATTTAATCGGGTTTTGCTAAATTAAAACTAACCTTGAGTTTATGAAAAGATTATATCGAGATCGTTGGGATAAAAAGTTAGCGGGAGTTTGTGGCGGACTTGGCCATTTCTTAGAGATCGACCCGACTATTCTAAGGGTTCTTTTGGTTTTGGTTTGTATTTTTACAGCTGTTCTTCCCTTATTGGTTATCTATATCATTGCCTGCTTTCTTATTCCTCTTGGTCCTTCAACCTATATTCAGTATAACTGCAAACGACTCTATCGATCTGTTCAAGATAAAAAATTTGCGGGAATCTGTGGAGGAATAGCCGAGTTTCTTCGGATTGATGCTACAATCGTCCGCCTACTTACGTTATTTATTTTTGTAATTACGGGCATTATTCCGATTTTGATTACCTATGTTGTTGGAATCGTGATCATCCCTGAAAAACCTGAACAATCTTCATGAGCTTAAAGCTTTTGAATGAAACAGTCGTTAATTGCCGACTCTGCCCTAGGCTTATCAAATTTCGAGAAACCCTTCCTAAACGAGCTTCTTTCAAAAATGAAACCTATTGGAAAAAACCGGTCCCGGGATTTGGAGACCCCCAAGCAAAACTATTGATTTTAGGGCTTGCTCCTTCTGCTCAGGGAGGAAACCGTGTGGGTCGTATTTTTACAGGAGATGAATCAGGAAAGTTTTTATTTCGAAGCCTTTATCAAACGGGGTTTGCCAACCAACCCTATTCGGAGTATTTAAAGGATGGGCTTTGCCTTAAAGGGTGTTACATCACAGCTGCAGTTAAATGTGTTCCCCCTCAAAACAAACCTTTACTTTCAGAGTGTGATAACTGTGAACCTTATCTTTTAAAAGAAATAGAATATTTGAAACAGCTCAAAGCTATTTTGGCTTTAGGCCAACTTTCTTTTACACGCGTTATGCGGATTTTAAAAAGAAAAGAAAATATTAAGGGGAAATTTCTTTTTAAGCACGCAGCCAGCTTTTCTTTTAAGTCTTTTACGCTCTACACCTCCTATCACCCAAGTCCTCAAAATACTTATACAGGTAAGCTCTCAGATAAAATGTTTATTTCTCTTTTATCTAAAATACGCAATAAACTTTTAATATAGCCTGTCTATTATATTTTAATTTGTTGAAAACAATTCACTTTAGAAGTATTATATTTGTAAAAATATTATTGCGGAGTTTGGGCAATGTCTTCAAAAAAAAATTTTTGGAAAAAATTCATTTTTCTTTCACTTTGTGCACTATCTTTACTAGGAGCCACCTACTTTTACTTCGATGTTTATAAAGAACGCGACCTTCGAATGAATATTCACCGACTTCTTAGCAAAGAAATCAGACTTGAAGGTTGGACGAAATTTACCCCGAAAACAGAAGATTTCTCTATTTTTTTTCCAAAAAAACCATGTTCTATTTCACGTGACCTTCCCATTCCCGGAAGCAGTGATTGTCTCCCTTATCAAGAGCATAAAGTCGGGGAAAACGAAGAGTGTGTCTATTCCATTAGTTATACCACTTTACCTGATAAATGGATGAAATGGGGGCCGGGGCTAATTCTTAAAGGAACCCTGAAGGTGATCATGTATGAACTGGGGAAAGTTGAACTTGTGGGCAAAAGTTCAAATACCTTCAAAGGATTTCCTTCACTTGATTATGAACATTATTCTCAAGATCATGAAACAGTGGGAACACTTATTTTAGTGGGAAATACTCTCTATAAGGTTGAAATGACCTATCCCTTAAGCATCCGTAATGAGGTGCAACAGCAAATTAGCCAGTTTCTTGAATCTTTCGAACCTAATGCACAAAAGTAGTTATTTGGCTTTTTCTGAGCTTGCATTAAGCTTCTGGTAAATTCCAATGCCGATGATATAGATTGTTGCGGTTAAGAGCACGCTGATAGGGTAGAGGATATCTGTGATATCCCGCTTTGCCACTTCAATAGTCAGGACAAGACCTTCAAGAGAAAGGGCGGAAGCGATAATGATTGCGAATTTCGTTAGGGTTTTTCGCGATTGCTGAGGAGCTTTTTCTGCAGATCCTTTACGAATGACTTCTTCAAGCATAAGATACTTGCCTATATCTACAACAGCCATCGAAAAGACAATCAGCCCCACTTCATCAAGAAGCTTATAAACAGTATAGCTACCTGAAAATATATCATCAAAAATTCCCCAGACTGCAGAGACAAGTATGCAAATGGCAATGAGGTACAGAGCGATGCAAGCCGCCACATATCCAAGGTTTGAAAGTGTAATAATGGTGCGTGTTATTTGTTTTTTCATATTTTTCTTAGATAGAAAAAGTTGAGGTTATATGCAAGAATATTCTTTCGATTTTCAGCGGGTTACAAAAAACGCAACCTTGTTTTCGAATAAGGGGACTGTTGAAAACTGCACTTTTTCGAGATAAATACTTAGTTTCTCACCTTATGCACGACCGATGGAGGACAAATAAATTCTTTTGATCTGTATAGGCAAAAGAAAGGGTTTAGATCGTAAAACGGTCGCTCGCAACAGTCTCGAATATCACGGCAACAGCTCAAATTGATGCAGGTCTTTTTGCGCATAAGGGTCTAGAGCATAAGCTCGGATAGCGCCTTCCCTGCCGCGCAGTTCAATTTGATTCAGATCTTCAAATACAAAATGGTTTTTAGTTTTTTCATAAACGTTTTGAGAAACAATAATGGCTTTATTAATTTCTTTACTTGTCCTTTCCAAGCGCGAAGCAACATTAACTGTGTCTCCAATGGCCGTATACTCCATTCTCTTTTCAGAACCGATATTTCCTAAAACCGCTAAACCAGTATGGATTCCCGTTCCCATTTCGAGACGCTTCCTTCCTTTTTTTTCCCACTTATCAGAGAGTTTTGCAAGGTGAAGATGCATGTGAATTGCAGCAAGTATAGCGTGAAGTTCTTGGAGGTTATCTTCTAGGGGAGCTCCGAACTCCACCATTATGCCATCTCCAAGGAATTTATCTAAAGTCCCCCCATAATTAAAAACTACTTCGATCATCTCTTCGAAATACTCATTGAGAAGGATGAGTACTTCTTCAGGGGGAAGTTTTTCTGCTATTGATGTGAATCCTCTAATATCAGAGAAAAGAATGGTGACTTTTTTTCTTTCTCCTTGGAGAGTGATAGGTTTATCTAGCTTTAGTAATTCTTCAAGCGCATATTGAGATACATATCGAGCAAATCCCATTTTGAGACGTTCCCGCTCTTCAAGACCTTTTGCCATATTGTTAATAGCAAGAGAGAGTTCATTAAATTCATCACGGGTGTTAAGAGGAGAGCGTCTCGAAAAGTCACCATTCCCGATAGATTTAACAGATTCACATAAGACTGAGAGAGAAGAAGAAACAATCTTAGAGAGAAAGTAAGCAAAAATGATCGCAACAACAATAGAAACGGCAAAGGCAACAAGTCCATATAGGAGAAGTTTTTCAAGCTCTAAATAGACTTCCTTAGTTCGAACATCGATGCCTAGAAGACCTAACAAGTCTCCTTGCTTATTGTAAATCGGTGCGTACCCTGTGAGCCAACTCCCCCGCTCATCGGAATAGATATGAGTTGTGACAAAGGGTGTGCGCTTGCCAATTGGATCTTGAAGGTATGAGGGATAAAGATCCCCATAATGAAAAAGTTTGCTCCCTTTTTTGCTCCCTTTTTCTCCACCGGAATTGATCACAAAGTAATAATTCTGAGAATTCGGGTACTTACGAATAATGTAAATGAACTGAACGTAAGTATCCGAGTGGTAATTTAAATCTTGGATTTGAAAAATTTGATTTTGGAGATTTTTGTAAGCTGTTGTGCTGATGTCTCCATCGCTTTTTATAAACTGCTCAAGATCGCTAGAATTTACAAGCCTTTCAGAGCCAATAGCAAGTAATAAAATTTTACTCCTGATCTCATTGAAAATCAGACGAGAAGTTTCTCCATACATGATGAGAAGGACTAGGAGGGTACTCATAAGCCCTAAAGAGATAAAGGAATAGAATAACTTTGTACGAAATTTCATAGTATGTAAAATTATTCAGTTTGCTTAAGCCTGGCATTAACTAAACAATAAATGGAAGAAATCAATCCTATAAATGTCTTTTGTTCATCTAGTCTCAACTTAAATCTTATTTTGTTTTTCTTCAAATCCAATCAACCCATCCTAATAACACACCTTACGCACACCCAATGAAGGAAAATGAATTCCTTTGATTTCCAGCTATTTAGAAAATTCTCATCCTATTCATGAACAGGATTGCGTTTTTCGTAAACCACTGGAAATCAAAGCAAAAAAAATCTCCTCTCATTCTCTATGAGTAAGGTGAGTTAAAATTGAAAATAATCAGTCATAAACATACAGTTAAGTATGAATCTATTGAACAGGAGGAAAATTGTTTTTTAATGCGCTATCAAAAAACTTCCCTTTTTATTCTTGGTTTTATTTGTTTCTTTCAATTAGTCGATGCCGCTGAACTTGTTACGCGCAAATTTGAAATCCCTTACCTTAACGCTTTTTCTTTTGAAGGCCCCGGAAAAATCGAAATCACCCAAGGAGATGAAAATGTTTTTATGATCAGTGGCGATAAAGCATTGATAGAAAAGATCAATATTGAGATCTCTAGAGGAGAATTGGAAATTAGCCCTATCGACCCTTCCTTTTCCTACAAATTTCCTACCGTACTTGAAGGAAAACTTACTGTACAAGACCTTAGTCGCATTTCTATAGATGGAAATGTCAATGTTGATATCAATGAACTTAAAGTACAAAACTTAATGATTGATATCGGGGCACTTGGATTAAATATCCTCGAGGGGAATATTTCGGTTAACCGCCTAGCAGTGATTATCCGAGGAAACTCATTTGTGTATTTCCATGGAAATGCCGATGATCAAATGATTTATATTCCTGGGTCAGGAACTTATGAAGGAACAAAGCTTCTTTCAAAAACCGCTGCTGTTAATATCCAAGGCTCTGGAGAGGTATATGTTTACCCAACCGAAAAATTAATAGCTACAGTCATGGACTTTGCTCAAGTTTATTATTTTGTAGAAAAGGGAAAACCAAACCCTTTCGTTGATGGAGAAGGGAATATTTCACCCCTCATTCTGGAAAAATAGAAACATTCGAATAGGCATATGGAAAAAGCGATTAATAGCGAACGCATTGAAAGAATGGCAAAAATTCATCGCATACGAGTTCATAAGGGGAAAATCATTTCCCTCTTTACCGATCAGATCTCTTATCAAGAGGGAAAAAAGAAAACATTTGATCTTGTCACACACCCGGGTGCTGTCGTGATGATTCCTATTGATACTGAAGGAAACTTGGTTTTAATCAAGCAATGGCGTCGAGCATCAGATCAAATCTTAATCGAATTTCCAGCAGGTACTTTAGAAGAAAATGAAGAACCAGCTGTATGTGCTCAGAGAGAACTCCAAGAAGAAATCGGAATGCGTGCGGAAGAGATTATCCCTTTTGGAGGATTCTTTACGGCTCCTGGCTTTTGTACGGAATATCTCCACCTTTTTATTGCGCGTGGTCTTATCTCCGATCCTCTTGTAGGAGACGATTCAGAGGAAATTGATTCTTTAACTGTTTCTCTTGAAGAAGCCTGCCAAATGATTGAGCAAGGAAAAATCATCGATGTTAAGACGGTGGCAGGGATTTATCGTTACAAGAACTGGGTGACAAAGTGAAGAAACTAAAAAAAGGTATTCTGATTGTATCTGGGATCTCTTTCTTTCTAGCCACCATTTGTATCGTTTTTTTGCCTAAAATCATATCGAGTCATTGGGGAAAGCAGTTTTTGACTCACATAATCGAAAACAATACGGGTGCTCATGCCGAAATCGGCAAAATTTCCTTAACTTGGTTTGGAAAGCAAAAGATCGAAAACTTCCATTACAAGAAAGACTCTGAGATTGACTTAACTTTTGAGTCTCTCCAGTCCGACTCTTCTTTTTTTACTTTATTACTACGTCGAGGAAATATCGGAACAACAACACTTGAAAAACCTCGCCTGGAAATCCAAACTTCAGAAAAAGTAGAGAAAGCTTCCTCTGTTCCAAACCGGGTTGTAAAAATAGTGCCTCAAAAGAAAGTAAAGGGATTTTGGAATAACTTTAGCGGAAGCTTTAATATCATAGAAGGTCAGCTTTTCATTCAGAATAGAGAGGAAAATCTCATTTCTATGCAAAATCTTTCTATTGATTTCAATGTTTCTAAAGAAATCTTTCCTCTAAAGATTAAATCACAAGGAATTACCAAACAAAAAGATTTATATGGGCGTTTTGATGTTCAAGCAAAGATGGGGCGAGATAAATTGGAAGGTGAGGCTCATATCCAGAATTTTCCTGTTGAGGGTCTGGATCAAATTTCTGCGCTCATAGATCCCCGACTAAAAGGGGTTTTTCTGGAAAGCTTTGGAGATACACTGAATCTCGATCTTTTAGCCCGGCCCAAAGAACAAACCCACGATGCCCTTTTACAAGTGCGTTCTCCCCGTCTTTTTATCGATTTGAGTTCCTTTTATCAGAAGGGAACGCTGCATCTTAAAAACCCAGCTCGTATCACTTGGATTTTCAAACCTTTTTTCCTTGACTATTTTCTTGAGCGTTTAAATTCTTCTTTTCCTATCGAATTGCTTTCAGATGGAAAAATGGAAGTGGAGTTCAAAACGGGTCAAATCAATATGAAAGACTTTAAGTTTGACTGGAACTCGTTTTCAGGAACCGGAAATCTTTGTTTTTATAAAATAACCTTCTTTTTGCCTACTTTGAAAGAAAATCTTTTTTTAGATGAGCTAAAAGTTGACTTTTTAACCTCTGGATTTGAAGAAAATTTCACTCTAGACTTTGAAAACTCGATCCGATTTTCCTCCTTTCCTAAAACGAGTATTCAAGGACATTGGGTACTAAATGAAATGCTGAAAGCCAAAGAAAACCTTATACTTTTCTTCTCAGGACTTAATATGAATGTTCAAAATTTCCCCCTTTCTCTTATTGATTCGTGGAAGGGGTGGGATTCTAAAATCACCCAACTTTTTGGCTCAAATTTAAACTTAAATATCAGGACAGAATCAGAAAAGTTTTTGCTAGATGCTTCGACTCCTATATGCGCTATTTCGAATGCCGAATTTGAAACCAAAGAACACATCAAACTCTTAAAACCAGTAGAGTTAAACTACCAGCTCGACCCTACCCTTTATTCTGAATTGACCCATCCTATTTTAATTACAGGGAATTTAAACCAGCTTAATATTCCTCTGAAGAAGAATCATGTTGATTGGTTTGAGTCTATCTTCGGACTATCGCTAAGTGCTAAAAATATTGACCTGATCAACCCCTTTTCTTTAGGAGTTCTTCATCTACCTGAGGCCCATTTATGCCTTAAAGGACAACATCTTGAATCGATAGAATTTGAAGGCCGGACACAGCTGAATTTTGCTTCCGGCACTTGGGGATCTTCTTTGATGGGTCCTGCCGTGGACATAAAGACAACAGGAGGCTTTAAGGTTAATGATCAAATGGAGGTCTCTTCTCTTAAAATTAATTTTGATGGAAGCAAGTTTAAAAGCGAAGTTGTAGGGGCAATTAAAGAAAAGAGTCTTATTTTGAAAAAGACTCTTGCAATTGACCTGCTTTTAGAGCCGGATCAAATTAACCCCATCTTATCTAAGAAAAAAGAATGTCCCCTCCTAGGAAAATCGACCCCTATTCATATTGAAATCAAACCCACTGCGATTCCTATAAGCGAAAGCTCACCTTTTCGACATGAACTCAAAGGAACGGCATCGATACTCTCTTTATCTATGCTTTCCCCTTCTCGAGATCTCTTCTCTTTTGAAAATGTCGGGATAGATTTCGAAATGAATGAGGAAAAACAAACTCTCCGCTTAGATGCAACAGCGCCCGAAAGTAATCAAGGAAAAGGAGCTGTTGAACTTGTTTTAGAACGTCAAAGGTCAGGGACTAATTTAATCAAGAAGCCATCAAAAGTGCGGGTTCAACTCTGTAATTTTTCCTCGCAAATCGCAGATATGGTTTTTCAAACTCATGGGCAACTCCCTGATATGATTGGCTCAAAGCTCAATCTGCATTATGAAATGAAGGAAAAACGAGGGCATCAAAATATCGATATTTTCGTGGAAAGCCAAGATCTGAATTTAAATGGATCTTTCACCATAAAAGACAATCAGATAGAACTGAAAAGTTCTCACAAACCTCTTAAAATAGAGTGGAATGTCACTGAAAAGGGCTTGAACGCTTTTCAACGGTGGCGCAAACCGAACGCTCCTCATAATGACGCTCTCTTTCAGGTCATGGGAACTTCAACTATTAAGGTCCAAGTAGCTTCATTAATATTTCCCCTAAAGAAAGAAAGTGCCGGCTTCCCTAAAATTGATCTTAACCTTTATCAATCACTCTTTAATGCTGATTTGCGTATTCAAGACCTAAAACTCAAACAAAAAAACTCTCAAAGCTCAACTCAGTTAGATCGATTAGACCTTAACATATCCAAACAAAATGTTGGAGGGCCCCTAACTTTCAATGTTCAGGGAAAGATGATTCCAACCGGGGCTAAAAAAACCGGGCAAATTCGTGGCGAAGGTAAATTAGAAAACTTCCTGCTCCCTAATGGAAGTATTGATTTTAGAAACCTTTCAACTTCCATTCATGCAAGCATTAAACATCTCCCAAGCATTTTCCTTGATGCCTTTGCAAAGCTGGATCTTGAAACCGATTTTCCTCCATCTGCCTTTTTAGGAGAAAGGTTCAATGCTACCTTAGATGCAGAAATCACAAAGGCAGATGGATCGATCAGTATGGATGTTGATGCCTCTGCTTGTCATGCTACTTTTTCAAGTGTGGTTATTAATGGAATCGTTTACCTCCAAAAGCCCTTTCAAGCTACGATGACCGTTACCCCTCAACTCAATCAAATCCTTTCTAAAAATGCGAAAATCGCAATCGTTTCGATGAAGCAGCCTATTACCCTTGTTATTCATGATAAAGACTTTGCTGTTCCTCTAAAAGATTTTCATCTCAGATCAATAAATTTCTCATACGGACGACTTGATCTAGGCCAAGTCGTCTGTCGCAATACAGGAAGTGCTTCGGATGTCAGTAGTATTTTCAAAATGGATACAGACGGTAGTAATAGGGTCTCTCTCTGGTTTGCTCCAATGGAATTTAGAATGAAGCAAGGATTGATGTATATCGACCGAACAGAAATCCTCTATAATAGCGCTTATCAAGTCGCTCTTTGGGGAGATATTGACTTTAAAAACCGATTTGTCGGAATGATTTTAGGGTTAACAGCTCAAAGCCTACGTTCGGCTTTGGGGATCCAAAAGCTTAGTTCCGATTACGTCTTAACGGTTCCTATTCNCTTATTCATTTCATATTCTATAAACTCCATGTTCTTCTTTGCTCCAAACCAATTATCTGCAAGGATATACTCAAAACATATTTTATTTTTTTGGGCTTGTTTTATCTGAGATCGAAACATCTCATTTTTTGTTGTCGATGATCTTCTCATTTCTTTTTTTGTCTTTACGTCACAGAAAATAAGTTCTTTATGAATAGTCTCTATTGAAACCGGAAAAGCTATATCATCGTAACGTACTAAACATGATAGAAGATTAACTCCTTTGATACATCTTCCTTTAGCATGAGAAAAATGCCAACAAATGATTTCATTCTCATCTGTGTAAGGTTTTTCTTCTATCGTATCGTCTATGATCAGGACTCCATTTTTTTCTTTTTCAAACTTTCGCACCTGAGGTTTTATGTATTTCCATAAGTCTTTTGATCCAAGATCGCTCTCTCTTAAAAATCTGCTAATTTTATCATGACTCACTTCTCCTTCTAATAACGCTTCAAGTCCTGTAGCAGTTGCGTATTTGTTTTGGCTGATGAGGTAATCTGTATAAATATCCAGCAATTGTTCTTGAGCCATTTTTTTCTCCTTAATCAGGAAAAAAATAGTGCTTTCAAAAAAATCTTTCAACTCAATTTTGCGTAAGGTGAGTTATGTGGTAATTATAAGGTTTTTGATTAAAGCCAAAATTTTTTGTGAAAATTTTTGTAGATGCCGAAATATTAAACGACATTTGGTTACCAGTAAAAGCTCCATCATCAATGATGACAATATCTCTGATATCTCGAAGAACACTTTGCTCATGGAATTGACTTAAGGAATGCTCCAACATATCAGCACCTTGTTCACCAATTCTGATCAATACCTCTGGACTAAGGCCATATTTCATAGCAATTGATGTAACTCAAGTTTGGCTTTTCCCGGGTTCGACAAAAGCTATATATCTACTTGGAGCTTTTTCCCTAAATTTAGTTACACAACTACGTAAACTTGTCTTAAAGGTAGAATAACTAACATGCCGGATATGCTTCTCAACAGCTTTAAGTATCTCCTGATCAACTCTTTCTTCCCTTTTGCTTTCAACCCACGTTCTATATATCCCTCTATTTAAAGCTCTACTTTCAACTTTGGGAAGCTCCTGAGGAATAGTTTGAACCTCATATAAAAAAGAACCGTAAATATATGTATTATTTGTCGCCATAATTAATACGCATTTTTTAATTTTACCTTTAATTAATTAAATTAAAAATTAATTTATATTACTATTTTAATTTGACGTAAGAGGTTGATTGTTTTTGAAAAACGTATCTTTTCAAGAAAGGTAGTAAAAAGAGCCGATGAAAGACCGGCCCCATGAGAGAATAAGCAGGGTAGACGTGAATTTGATTTTGAACCCACTAATTATAAGAGCTTTTATAATTCGGCTGCGTTGAAAAAATACAGCTAAACTCTTAGTTTTCTGCAAAAGGCCTTAGAGATTATCAGTAACTTAAGTCGACTTTCTCAGTACAGTTCAAAAAAATATTTTCTAAGAATTCTCTTGACCCTTAATATTTTCGAGATCAAATTTCAAAAAGACTAAGTATCTATCTCGAAAAAGCGCAGCTCGCAACAATCTTATAATCAATTCTATTGAGATTTTTAAGGATTTTCTTGCAGATTTTGGAACTTCGTTTACTAAAGATTATCGAGATAGATCTATAAATGCTGCAATTTTATGAGTACTACCCCGGAGTGCTACTAATTTTTCTCTTTAGCGCTGCATAAATAGGTGAAATTTTTCGTTGCAAGTTGTTTACGGGAAAACACTTTCATGGCTACACCGCTTCCAAAAAAGTTATTTTTTTGGAAGCAAAGTTTACATGATTGTGACTCATGAAGGAGCTTCCATTCAATTTCTTTTTACTCCAGGACATATTGTAGACATCTCTGCATTTAGGCTTTTTAATTTTAAAGAGTTAAGAGGGGCTAAAATCTATGGGGATCGGGCTTATAACGATAGTAATTACGAAGAACCGCTCAAAAAAGGATGTGGGATAAATCTTATCTCCAAACGGAGAAACAGCAGGGCAGGAGAAAGCACTCATCTGTGGATGAGTGCTTTCTCCTCCGTCATAGAGGAAGAATAGAGACAAGCTTTAGTGAAATCAAAGCGTTAATGCCAAGAAGCATCCAAGCAAGAACCATTAGAGGGTTCTTGCTAAAGGTATTATTTTTTATCTTGGGCGTGACCGTGAAGTATGCGCTAAAGAAAAGTTAGTTTGTAATCTGGGATTTTATTTAGCTAACGGATATAATTTGCTTATATTTGCGGAGTTGAAATGGAATTTAAAAACTGTCTTCTCAAGCAGAAAGAGCTTAAAAAATGGTTTCTTTCCTTCCCTACACCAGAGAAAAAGTATGAAAAAATGATTGAGCTTGGGCGCAAGCTTCCTTTATACCAGTCCTGCTTCATGACAGAGGACCGACTTGTTAAAGGATGTCAAAGCCTTCTCTATCTCAACTCAGAAATCAAAGAAAAAAAAGTCTATTATCAAGCTCATTCTGATGCTCTTATTTCAGCCGGCCTTGCTGCGCTCCTTTTAAAAGTCTACGAAGGAGAGCCCCCAGAGACAGTTATTAAGTGCCCCCCCCATTTTCTGAAAGAAATCGGTCTTTTTTATCTTCTGACACCCAGCCGCTCAAATGGCATAAGAAGTTTATACATTAAAATGCAGCAAGATGCTCTTAAATTCTTAAACCCCTAAATACAAAAAAAAGTTGCGAGCTGCGCTTTTTCGAGATAAAGCTGCTTTTGGAGATCGAAAAAGAAATTTTAGCTGAAAAGATCAAGTTCAATTCTGTAAATTATTTTTGATAAATGGTATAATAACTTATTCTACTAATCAATCCATTGGGATTTTAAAGAGTTTTCTTGCAGATTTTGGAGCTTCATTTAAATGATAAGGCTAAAAAGACTGAAAGTGAGTTATCGAGATAGGTTCAAAGATGTATGACTTGTTTCAGACTTTACTACAAACTAAACCTAACATTTACCTTTTTTCAACTTGAAACTTTCTGTCTGACTGGCTATACTCATCATTCTATTTAAGGAGAAATTATGGTACGTATCAGCAAAAAAGATAGATTGAAAAGATGTCCACGCAAGCCAAGGTATGGATCTGAGAAAACAGGGCCTCTTAAGGAAAAACTTCCTAAAGGATACAAAGAACATGCCAATGCCTATGTTGCTGAGGCTGCCCACGCAATTTTTATTCCAAAAGTTAAATAGCGAGAAAGAGCATGTCTAGACATCCAAGCTACGGTAAATCAAGTAAATTCACCAAAAAACGCAACGTTCTCAAACGCTTTGAGCGTATCGACATCCTTCGTAAGTTAGGACGCTGGGACGATAACGAAAGTAAAAAAGTCACAGGATTGCCCAAAACACCTGTTCAAAAGTGAAGGTCAGTTGCTTTAACACTCAATCTGACCTAAAGATTTTTCCTTCACAGGTTCAGACTCTTGTTAAAGCTCTCCTTGAGATGAAGCAAGTCAGATGTGCCGAAGTGATCCTTCATTTTGTTGACTCTGATACTATTTCGGCACTCCATGCAGATTATTTCGACGATCCTTCTCCAACAGATTGCATTTCTTTCCCAATAGACCCCCCCTCAACCCCTTCAGGTATACTTGGTGAAGTATTTGTCTGCCCAGCAGTAGCCAAGGCTTACGGAGCTAAACATAATCTCAACCCCTACCAAGAAGTTACCCTCTATATCATCCATGGTGTTCTTCACCTTCTTGGCTATGACGATCTAGAAGAAGAAGAAGAAAAGCAGATGCGTGCAGAAGAAAAACAATGTATCTGTTATCTTAAAGAAAAACAGGTACACCTAAAAGCATGAAGTGCTGGATTTTTATTCTTACTCTAGTTTTTTGTTCTTGTACTTGGGCGGGGGTTCAAACAGACTTCTTTCGAGCAAGCCTAAATGGAAACCTTAAAAAGGTTCAAACTTTACTAGAAAAAGAAGGTCCCCAACTGATCTATGAATCTGATAAGGACCGCAATACCGCTCTTCATTTGGCATGTTGTGCTAAAAAAGGGGGAAATAAGAAAGAATTGATTCAGTATCTCATAGATAAAGGTGCTGATGTCAACGCAAAAAACCATTACTTCTCAACTCCTCTTCTTATTGCTGTTTCGACTTCGAATTACGAAGGAACCGAAATTTTACTGAAAGCAAAGAAAATCGAAGTCAACCAAGGAGATGATCATACACAAACTGTTTTACATTATGCCGTTCAAATGAATGATCCCCTTCTACTTAAACTCCTTTTAAGCCACGAAAAAATCAATCCAAATTTTGGAACTATGGATGGAGCCACACCTTTGCATTTTGCTGCAATGTTAGGATGTACCGAAGAAGCCGAAATCTTGCTTGATGATCCTCGCACAAATCCTAATGCTAAGGAGATCTCTTCCGATTATATTGGAGCCACACCTTTGCATTTTGCTGCCTTGCAAGCTCAAGCCAAAATTGTCCACATGCTTTTAGAAAAAAAAGCCGATGTTCATGCTACTGTTTCAGATGGGATTTATGCGGGATTCACACCTGTTCATTTTGCAGTACTGAATCCGGATGTCTTTCAGGTTTTTGATACGGTTCAACTTCTTTTCCAAGCAGGAGCAAATATGCAATGCGAATCTCAATTAGGTCAAAAACCCGAAAATCTAACAAATGTAAGCGTTATTAAGCAATTTCTAGAGAACCCGAAAAAAGACTACATGTTAAAAAAAAGTAAATAATGGAACTCAAAATCCTGATTTCCCCCCTTCTCTTTCTTATGGGGGCAAGCTCCATCACTGCCTTCACCAAAACTCTGCAAACGCTAGGAAGAATCCAAATCAAAAAAGAGTTCAAGAAAAAACCTCATTTTTACTTCTTTTCTTCGTTAATAAAACGCCTTTTTCCTAAGGAAACCTGGGACAATCTCTTCTATCTCCTTAGCTTTACAAAGCATTTGCTTCACCTTTTGTATGCTACAACTTTTTTCTTTTATCTTCTTAACCCCTTCTTCCTTAAATCTGTCCATTCGGCACAGCCTGTGATGCTAACCTGCTCTGGTATCGTCCTTGACATTATACTTATCGTAGTTATAGCTCTTACCTTTGATTTTTTTATACGCCTCATTGTTGAGACCAGTCCCCAAGTAATTCTAAAATTAACAACTCCACTTATTACCTTTTTTTTGCTTCTCTTCTCTCCGATCACCTTTTTTTTCCTTAAGGCTCAAAGTCTCCTTTTCCGCCAAAAAAAATCACGCCCCACTGCAGCAACTCGCCTGCATGTAAAGGAAAAAATCCTTGAACTCGTCCACGAGTCTGAACTTAGCTCCCTTTTAGAACCTTTAGATCGCCGACTTATTAGCTCAGTTGCTTCATTTCGAGATCGCATTGTCCGTGAAATCATGGTTCCTCGGATTGACGTTTTTTCCCTCTCCGTGAATCAAACTGTACATGAAGCGGCTCAAAAGTTTATCTCAGAAGGCTATAGCCGGATTCCGGTCTATAAAGAAAACGTCGATAATATCGTCGGTGTCCTTCTATACAAAGATGTAATGGAATATTACTTCCATAGTATAGAAAATAAAGAAAACTCTCCTCTAGAAACCCCGCTAGAAAATTTGCTTAAACCCATTCTCTATACTCCTGAAACAAAAAGAATCTCCCATCTTTTGCAAGAATTTCGCCATCAACAGATTCATATCGCCATCGTTGTAGACGAATATGGAGGCACAAAAGGCATTGTCACCTTTGAAGACATCTTAGAAGAGCTCGTAGGAGAAATTGCTGATGAATACGATATTATTGAAGAGGAAAAGCTTTACATACCTTTTTCCGGCGGAGGCTGGATCGTCGATGCTAAAATGAGTGTCTTAGACATCGAAAAGGAACTAAACATCATCATTCCCTGTAGCCCCGAATATGATACAATCGGCGGATATGTCTTTCATCGAGCAGGCACTATCCCCTCAAAAGGCTGGAAAATTCATAATGATAATTTTGATTTAGAAGTTTTGAACTCGGGTGAAAGAAGTGTTGAGAAAGTGATTATCACCCCACCCTCTTCTCAGGACTAATGCAAGGGTTGAAAAAGAATCAAATCTCCGCTAAAATTCCTGTAATAAACACATAAACAATGTCAGTCGAAATTCATTTCAAGGAAAAAATATGCGTCGTTCTATTAGCTATGCTGAGCCAAAGATTGCCCTAGCAGGAGAAATCAGAACTTGGAAATTCATCTACACGCCCGCTAATGATCTCCCTAAAGGGACCCTCTTAAAATTTCAGCTGGGCTCGAAAGGACGAGACTTTGACTGGGAAATCCCTCAAACTAACCTTAAGAACAAAAAAAACCTAATTTGGATGGTTGCCGGAAATAAAAAAAACTTAGCGGCAAATGAACTCCCCATGCCAGATAGTCCTCTTCCTCAATTTGAATTTGTCCTTTCCAGTGAAGTAAAAGCAGGAGATCCCATTACTATTATGATGGGAACCCCCGATGAAGCCAGCTCCGAAAAAAAGGGAAACCGCGCTCAGTTTCATACCTTCCGCCGCCGCCCTTTTCACCTCTATATCGACTCAAAGGGAAAAGGTGAATACAAAGACTCCGAAACCTTTCATCTTGATATTCGAGGTAATGAGCTTGATTCGATTCGTATCATTGTCCCATCGGTCGTAAATAAAAATCAGCGATTTGATGTCATTGTCCGCTTTGAAGATAAATACGGCAACTTAACCGGCCATGCTCCAGAAGGAACTCTGATTGACCTCTCTTATGAAAAACTCAGAGAAAACATCAGTTGGAAACTCTTCGTTCCCGAGACCGGCTTTATCAATCTACCAAACATTTATTTCAATGAACCCGGCATTTATCGCATCCAACTTAAAAACCTCACGACAGTTGATACTTTCTACTCCTCTCCGATTAAATGCTTTGCAGAAACAGTCAATCAGCTTTATTGGGGATCATTCCATCTGGAATCTCTCCTTTATGATGCAGCTGAAAATATTGAGTCCTGTTTACGCTATAATCGAGACGAAAAAGCCTTGCAATTCTTTGCCTCTTCTCCTTTTGAGGGTGAAGATGAAACAACAGCCGACACTTGGAAAGTCATTTCTTCCCATATTTCAGAGTTCAACGAAGACGACCGCTTTAGTACTTTCCTTGGGATGCAATGGGCAGGAACCCCGGGATCGGAAGGGCTGCGACAGATTACCTATCTAAAAGATAATAAACCCATCCTCCGCAAAAAAGAAAGTAAAGCCAACAATCTCAAAAAGATCTATAAAAGTCATACCCCAAAAGATTTTATCTCTATTCCTTCAATGACAATGGGCTCATCAACACTTTATGATTTTGAGAATTTCACTCCGGAATATGAGAAAGTAGTCGAGATCTATAATGCTTGGGGATCTTCAGAGTGCACTAAAGCAGAAGGAAACCCCCGCCCGATCAACTCAAAATCGAAAAAAGGGATTAAAGAAAAAAGTGAAGGTTCCATCCGAAAGGCTCTTAATAACAATTACCGCTTTGGCTTTGTTGCAGGAGGCTACGACGACAGGGGCCTCTTTTCCGAACTTTTTGAAACCGATCAAACTCAGTACTCCTCAGGCCTTACAGCTATTTTTTCAGCGAACCATTCAAGGGATGGCCTCATTCAAGCTCTAGGTAAACGTTCTTGCTTTGCCACAACAGGTCCTCGAATGATCATCGGCCTCTATATCGCTGAACAGCCTATGGGGAGTGAACTCAATACCAAGTCTAAACCCGGGCTCAGCTATAACCGTCACATCACCGGTTATGCTGTCGGCACAGCCCCAATCAAAGAAGTCCTTATCATTCGTAATGGAAAAACCTTTCATACCTATTACCCTAAAGACGCTACCTTTGAATTCACTCTCGACGACGAAGAACCAATCGACAAAGTGGCCTTCAAAGCTAAAGGTGAGCTCCCTCCTTTTATCTACTACTATATAAGGGTCGAGCAGGAAGATGGGCACCTAGCTTGGGGCTCTCCAATTTGGATCGATGTTGTTCCTCTTCAACCCAACGAAAAAAAGAAAAAGAAAGACTAGTTTGTATATGGCACTGTTAACAAATTAATCCAAGAGACTTGATTGCAGCCAAAGCAAAGAATGAAAAGAAGGTGTGAGTCAGCTTGTCAAATCTTAGCGCTAGTCGCTTATTTTCCTTAACTCGACCAAAAAAGCGTTCTATTGCAGAACGTGTCCAGTAATAGGATTTATAACTCACCTTACGCAAAATTGAGTTGAAAGATTTTTTTGAAAGCACTATTTTTTTCCTGATTAAGGAGAAAAAAATGGCTCAAGAACACTTGCTGGATATTTATACAGATTACCTCATCAGCCAAAACAAATACGCAACTGCTACAGGACTTGAAGCGTTATTAGAAGGAGAAGTGAGTCATGATAAAATTAGCAGATTTTTAAGAGAGAGCGATCTTGGATCAAAAGACTTATGGAAATACATTAAAACCTCAGGTGCGAAAGTTTGAAAAAGAAAAAAATGGAGTCCTGATCATAGACGATACGATAGAAGAAAAACCTTACACAGATGAGAATGAAATCATTTGTTGGCATTTTTCTCATGCTAAAGGAAGATGTATCAAAGGAGTTAATCTTCTATCATGTTTAGTACGTTACGATGATATAGCTTTTCCGGTTTCAATAGAGACTATTCATAAAGAACTTATTTTCTGTGACGTAAAGACAAAAAAAGAAATGAGAAGATCATCGACAACAAAAAATGAGATGTTTCGATCTCAGATAAAACAAGCCCAAAAAAATAAAATATGTTTTGAGTATATCCTTGCAGATAATTGGTTTGGAGCAAAGAAGAACATGGAGTTTATAGAATATGAAATGAATAAGAAGTTTATTTTTGGAATTAAATCGAATCGTTTATTGGCCTTTTCGGAAGAAGATAAGAGAAAAAGAAAGTATCGAAATTTAAAGACACTAGAGCTCAAAGATGGTGAAAAAAGAAAGGTCTGGTTAAAAGACCTTTCTTTTCCTGTGAGCCTAATGAAGAAGGTCTTCAAAAACGAAGATGGGTCTACAGGGGAATTATATCTTGTTACTAATGACTTAGAAATTGATGCTGAAAAAGTCTATGAGATCTATCAAAAACGATGGAGAATAGAAGAGTATCACAAATCAATCAAACAAAATGCAAGTCTAGAGAAATCTCCCACAAAAGTTGTAAAAACACAGAAGACTCACATATTTGCATCTATTGTAGCCTATTGTAAATTGGAAATATTGAGAGTGAAAACAAGGTTAAATCATTTTTCATTGAAATACAAACTAATCGTTAGAGCAAATCAAATGGCATTTGAGGAACTGAGAAATTTACAGCAAATGACTTCTTTTGCGTAAGGTGAGTTTATAAATATCTTGGAGACCTGGGAAAATAGCATTAGCTCGTCTTGGAATAACCGGAATTTTTCAACTTTTTTGATTGGTGTACGTACAGCAGAATAATCATACCCTTTGTCTGCAATGACATATTGGATTTCCAACCATTCTCCCAACTCCCAAATGTAAGAACCCAAAATCCAGCAAAAATCTTTCGCTTAAATCGTTACTACTTTGAATCAATTCAGCTATAGTTGAGATGTAAAAGAAAGGGTTTAGATCATAAAATGGTAGCTTTCAACAGTCCGGCAAGTTAAAAAAAAATCACCTTACGCACACTCAGTGCTTAAGGTGAGTTAGATGTGGAAAAATTAAACTTGAAGAGCACTCAAAAAGCATTTATAATTTTCAGAATTCACCCGAAGATAAGTCGTAACAAAGTCTTTTGTCGAAATAGTCTCCCAAGTTTGAGTTCCTAACTCATGATGCCTCTTTGTTGCATTAAAAAATCTTTGAAAAAGGCTTTTCCTCACGCTTTCTTCCAGCAGAGTTAAATCTTGAATAAGAGTCTGATCATTCAAAATCCCCCGTTTAAGGGCTTCTGAATTACTATATTTTTCTGCCAAACGTTTGCAAATAGCACGACTTCCGTTTTCTTCATTTCGAACAATAAAAGAACTACTGCAACGGAAAACAAGATCATGAATGACTTGAACAAGGGAAAGTAAGCTATCAAACGCAAGTGCATAAATGGGTTTTGAAGAAGAAGACGGAGATGCTGTTATTGGTAGAGAAGTCCGCTCCCTATCTCTTCCTGGAAGATAAAGATTATCACTAGACAATGAACTGATATTTGACATAATAACTCAAAAATTTTGATTAAAATCATATAAAGAAACTCTAAAAAAGTAAAGAAATAAAAATTTTTAATTAAAAGTTTAAATTAACACTTAGTCGGGCGACCCAACTAAGCTATATAAGTATTTGTTAACATAGTGTTGTGCTCTTGGGTCTAGCGGCTCTAACTCTAAACGGAGATGTTCTTCTTCTTTGGCTGGTAATGTAATTCCTCTCTGTTTTAAATAGAACTGGAAGCGCGCTGTAAAAGGATCGCTATATGTTTTTTGCTCCCTTTCTACCTCCCGATCGATCTCCTCATTTTTTATTCCTTTATCTGCTGTAAGGAATGTATCAATCTCAATTGTCAGCAAGTCTTGATACTCCTTTAGGTTAAAATCTTTAAGAAGTTTAAGTAACATCCGAATACGCGCTCCCCTATAATTTTTCTGAGCATCTTGTATCAATTCAATGACTTCTCGGCTTGAAATGCTCTTAGCAATAAGTAATCTCAAAAGGTCGCTTTTTTTACGCAAAATAAGCGAATCAATGTAAAGAACATTTGCAGGGTCAACATTAGGATTTTGCAAAGAATACGCCTTTCGAATCAAAGTTTTTTCATCTTCATTCAGCGCTTTATAACAGCTTCTAAATGCTTGAACTTGGTCAATACTATCCGTATCTCCATTGCGCGGCTTAGTCTCATTGAGAAGATAAAGCCAAAACAACCTTTCCCTTCTTGGTGCGGTAGGACAGTCTCGTAAAAAAGCTGCTGCTTGTGGGTAAACATAACCTGCATAAGTCTCCAGATAATCGGCAAATTGTCCTACAGTACTGCGAAGACCCGGTAAATCTACGTCAGTCATGCTTTCCCAATTCCTAAAGAGGCTAAAATGATAGGCAAGATCTCTAGGAGCAGTCAAATAACTGTCCAGGTCTCGCTTCACAGATGGGGGCAATGTCTGATAACAATTTTCAAACTTTCCTAATAAAGCCTCCTGAGCGATGCTTCTGTCCACGCGCAAGTTATAAAGGAAAGCAAGTTTGCCGGGAAGGTCGGCTTCCCTCCATTCTACGGGCAGCTTAACCACTTGAGCGGATGAATGCGTCCTCCATATCCTTGCAAAGATAAATGAAAAAAGGGAACAAAAAAGAGTTAAAGGCCACCAAATTCCCGAACTTGTCGTAAAAGTATCTACAAACCTATTTTCTCTTCTCGAAGATAGACAATCCGTGCTTGATACAGGTTTCGATTCTCTGATTGAGGAGCGGCTAAATTGATTAAAAGTATAAGGGGGAGGTTCAAAAGGATTATTCTTTACTCCTGAAGTCACAATGCTACCTCCTTATAGATATTGATTAAAACAAAAAAAACCATTAAGTAATGATGATTCATGAAAAAAACCGCCCGATGTTTTGGGCGGTTTTTTTCAAGCCTTACACTTTAAAATGCTATTTTTTCAAACAAGCTTGGGCAGCAATAGTTAAGTAACCAGGATGCTCAGCAGTCATAGCTTTTAGTTTTTCGACAAGCTCTTTGGATTGTTGATCCGGGGAGCCTGCTTGAAGGGCCCACTCTGAATCGAATTGAGTTTCTATTTGCAATTTAGTCTCAGCAATAACTTCATCTCGCACGCGCTTTGTCTCTTGTTCACGGACAGTGTCTTCGTCAAAGCCTTCTTCTTCTCTTCTAGCTTCAACTGCTTCCGTAATCTCATCAGCTTTTTCTTCAACTGCTTGCCTTATAGAAGATTCCTCCGCCTGAGCTAGACGCTCTGCTATGACCTGAGCCTTCAACTCCAAAAGAAATCCACTCCGAAAATCTGAATATCTTATAAGAGCATAAAGAGGGGTTGACAAGTCAGCACTTTGAGCAGATTTTTTGATAATGTCATTTAAAATAGCTCGGCCTTGCTCCCCTAACGTAAAAAATGCTTTTTCTATTAAATAGAAGACTTGTTCATCAGCCCGATCCGTTCCTTGGATCCACGCATCCATTTCTTCCCGAACAAGTTGTTGAGGCCTTTGATTCGCACCGTAGAAAATCCTGTAAATTTCCTTAAGTTTAGAACCTTGAACATCATCTAAAAGCTGTCTGAAGTCTCCTTCTTCAATAGTCTCCTGAGAGGTTAAGTCAGCAAAAGATTCAACATCTGCAAATAACGCCCGAGTTGCAGCATCATTACGAGCTTCAATAAGTTGTCCCTTAGTTAGAGCTTCCCATTTTTCCCAGCCCATAACTTCATCAATATATGCAAAACGCAACTGATTCATTGCCTCAGGCTTCAATTTCTCGAACGCTTGTCGGAAATGAACATTGAGCCATGCGGCATCTACTTCTTCATCATCAAGGGAATGCCGCACAACCGCTCTTAAGATGCGCAAGCCATGTATTTGGTCACTAGGTTCTTTTCTACTTAAATAATGAGCTGCGTCTACTTCAACTTGAAAACGAGCTTGACGATGATAGAGCTCTTGTAACACCTTTATAGCCCCAGTTCCTTCTCGCGAATCTATCGCATTATTGAAAAGGTGTCCGCCAAGACCTTTAAAAATATCTTCGATATCCTCATCCACCAGGACTTTTTCTTTTAATTCCTGAGCAAGAGCTTCCTCTAGCCTTGTATGATCAGAAGATCCAGGTGAATGAAAACCTTGCATAAGCTCTATAAAGAGTGAGCGCCGAGAATCTTCGTCATCTTTCCACTGATGAGCTACGCGAAAAAGCAACCCCATTTGTTTATAAGGTGTATCAACTCTTTTTGATTCTTCTTTAATTTGATCAGCTCGCTCAGCAAAAGGAACCGCAACCTCAGATTGACTGCTCCCTATTCCCAATAAAGACAGAAAGTAAATGACTCGATCAACGATATTGCTCAAACCCCGAAAGAACCAGCTTATACCCGCATAGACATACGATAAAGGCCCTGTTCCCGCAACGGGTTGAGAGCTCCCAGACTCCGCTCTACTCATTGTATCTTGTTTTACTTTAGAAGTCATAAAAGGTGGGTTTTGAGAAAATCCTACTCTTTCAGAATCTCCTCCAGATCTTGGTACCGGACCTATTGTAGACATGTTAACCTCCTAATAGGCAAGTTAGTTCTTATATAATTTCAATAATAAATAAGTTTAACGTTAAGAAATCATAAAGTAAAGATAAAAGTTACCCAAAGGTATAATTTCAATATCTTAGAGGTACTCTTGAATTCCTGCTAAAAGATATTTATAGTCGAGAGTTCCTGCATCAAACTGCGCTTTTAAATAAGCTTGCATCGCCTCTTCGACTTTGTCATCCCAGTCCGTATTAACAGCAAAAGGAATAAAAAACATGGAATAATAATCTCTTCTTAAAGACCATCGCTCCATACTGAATACTTGAGGAAGATGGAAGGGATGGCCGTAACACTTATCCTTTTTAGAAAGCTTTTCAAGTTCGCTGTAGCTAATCGCAGAATCAAAGTCGCCCGATGCTTCGACAACAGAACAAATTAAAATGTTAAACAGTCTTGGATTATACGTTTTGAAAGCTCGTAAAGCATCTTGGACATACTCCGGATCATCGGTGTGTTTTTGTAGAATGCGCTGAAGGGCTTCGATTTTAGGTCTATCTTCTACTTCTTTATCAGAAAGCAAAAAAAGATCTGCGAATTTGCTTTTAAGAAACTCTTTTCTGTGAATAACTCTTTCTTCTTCAATGCGTTGTATTTCGATAGCGGCTAATCTTTCCCGATTTAAACGAAGAGTTTCCGCCTCTAGATACGCTCTTTCCCTTTCCCATTCAAGTCGCGCGTCTTCTCTTTTTCTAGTTACTTCTTCGCTTACAAAGGGGAGGCTTCTTACGATCAGTTTCACGAATTCCCCGTACTTGCTAGCCGACTCCCCCTTGAGAACCTCCAAAGCATTTTGAAAATGGGCCTCTTGAAGCGATAATTTTCGAGGAGAAGTTCTGAAATAACGCTCCTGAGCTGTCGATTGAGCGTCTTGCCGAAAAACCGCAATAACAAGTTCTTGGTAAATATCGGCATTTTGCGAAACTGCTCCTTCTCCTTCAAAACGAAAACGTCTGAAAACCTCAGAAACAAAGGATTGATGAGCCCCTTGAATGCCGATTTGAAGATAGTAAAGCTTAGTTGCAAGATCAGCTTCATTGTCGTTGAAGACACAAAATATCTCTTCAAAAAATAATTGTCTAAGAGCGTCACGCATCAAAACAAGGTCGAATTCTTTTATTTGCACATAAGCGACTAGAGCTTCCCAAGGTGCGTGCCCTCTATTTAGAAAATGAAGACACTCTCGGTGCCGGCTTGTGTCGAGCTTATCCATCCAATCGGCTATTCGATTTAAGAATGGGCGCATGGACTCTTCGCTAGACATTCTTAAGACCGTATCCCGAAGATTTCTTTTTACTCGAGCGCAAAAAGTTGGCTCAAAAAAGTCGCTAGTAAAAAATTCGTCTTGTAAAGACTTGCATTTATCGACAATAAGATTGCCTTTATTAAGAAGAAAAACGTTTAACGGAGCGAGACGAGATGACCTGATACCCTCAAGAAAAGTTTTCCACCGATCTAAAGGAGCTTTTGAATCTAGGTAGCCACGAGCAAAAACAATATCTGTTTGATCACCTCTTTTTTCTTGTCCGCTACAAATAAAGATATAATAAGCAATTCCTTCAAACAGTTCCCTTTGATTATCAATGAAGGCCTGAACCACCTCATCCACATCTATTGAGTTAAAACCAGTCGGAACAGAAACTACTTTTTCCAGTAGAGTGAGAAGAGCCCCCAGTGGATTTTTTCCCTCTCTTACCTCTTTAAGTGTGGCTGCTTTGTCCTCATCAAAGAAGAGGGGTGGCTTATTATTTCCATCAATATAACCGTTGGTTTTGATTTGAAAGCGCTCTGTAATCGACAAGCTATTTGTCCAACTAGAAGGCAAACAAGAAAAAATCCAAGAAAAAAACCTTTCGACTCCTTTTATCACCCTATTAATCAGAGAGTCTAAACTCGGCTGGGAAGAAAAAGGGGAACTGTATGAGCCATTGAAACAGGAGGGTCTAAACGATTTTGAATTATGCATCGGATAAGGGATATTCGTTTGGGGCAATTTCCGGGCTAACGAAGACGCTTCTCTGGAACGGTTTACGGACATAAAACTTCCTCCTACCTTTAAAAGGTGAGAGAAGTATAACATTAGAAGAGATTTAAAATATAGAATTCCGAAAGCAAATAGCCTTTATTTTTATATTAAAATAATTTTGAAAAAATGAAAATTATCTTGAGTTCTCACTCTCATAGATGTAAAGAAATTTTGAATTTTTTTTCGTCTCCCCCTTCGAAATTGTCTCCTCTGATTTTGATGAAAAAAAGGACGGGCCCTTATCTCTAAGTTCTCCGGTCAAGTTATCTTAAGCTGATACCGTGGTTTATTTTGAAGGTACCCTTTTATTAAAACCTCAAGATAAGGAAGAGGCTAAATGGATGCTTAGGCTTCTGTCTGGTCAAAAGCATGAAGTGATCACTGCCGTTTCGGTATGCCAAGACTCTGAAATCCCCCACGTGATATTTAATCCATTGACGGATAAGGAAATTGAGCAGTATATTCGAACTGCGCATCCGATGGACAAAGCGGGAAGCTACGGAATCCAAGAAGTGAGAAACCTGCTCGTCTCGCGCATCAAAGGAAATTTTTATAATGTGATGGGACTATCTACTTCAGCTGCTCAAGGTCGGAATTGATTTATGGAACGTTATTGGATCATAATTATACTTTTTTCCTTTACGCTTTTTGCCGAGGAAAATACGCCTAAAGTCGCTAAAAATCAGGTGCTTTACCTTATACAAGCAGGACAAGTAGGCCGAGGAATTGAGCTATATGAACGCCTTGTTGAAGAGACGGGGAAACACGACTTTCCTATTCTCGAGCAAATGGGACATATTCTCCTCTCTCAAGGAGCAGCAAGTAATGACGAAGAGTGTCAGTTGCTCAGTATGTACGGCGCCGGCATTGCGGGAGCAAGAGAAGGGGTGGAATTCTATGACATCGGAATTTCCAGTCAAAATCCTCTTACGCAAATGGCAACCATTCAGTTCTTGAGCCAAATTGCCGATGACCGCGCCGAAGAGATTTTGCTTAAAGCATTTTCCTCTCCTTTTCTCATGATCCGCATGGAAGCTGCATATGCCTTAGCGATGAGAAAATCTGTAATCGGAACAGGGATGATCGATTCTTTAATGCAACGACTACCCCCTTTCCTCCAAATTTACTTTCCTGACTTGTTTGCAATGATTGGATCCCAAGATGCAATTGGTATCTTACAACGCCTGATGGGAGACCGGCATTTACCCGTTCGATTAGCTGCGATCTTAGCTGCCGCAAAATTTGGGCGCGATGATTTTTTAAATACCATTCGATCCGGGCTAACTCATGCGGACCAAGCTGAACAAGAAACATGCGCAGCAGCGGTTGGTTTTTTGAAGGACTCTCATTCCATCCCTCAACTAAAAAAACTTGCCGAATCAAACTCTCTGAATGTTAAGCTTGCAGCTTGTCGTTCTCTAGCGTTACTAGGAGAGCATCAGTATCGTGAAACGATTCTAGCTTGTGCTCATGAAAAACACCCAATGGCTATAACACTTCTAGCAGATATTCCCACTGCAGAATCTCTCCTTCTTTATCTGGTACAAGACTATAATTTTCATGTGCGTACAAATGCGGCTCTTATGCTGCTTCAAAAACGAAATCCTGCTTGCGTTCCCACACTTATTAGAATGCTCATCAAAGACGAAAAAGATTTAGGGTTTCAGCCTGTCTTTTCTTTGGGGCATGCGCTCATGACTTGGAAAGTGATTCCCTCATCTACTCAGTACGCAAAAAAAACCGAGAGGGACATCCTTTCGATTACTTTAGAGCTTAGAGAGCAAATTTTACGACAGGCGTTAGAGCTCCCGGAAGACGCTTTTATGACGATCGCCCACGCAATTTTTGATCATAAGCAAAATGATTTGATTCCTTTGCTTGTGCATCTGCTGGAAAATCACAAATCTCCGGCGGCAATCTCTCTTTTACAAGAAGAATCAAGACGAATGGGAGCCCCTTTTATACGAACCTACTGTCACTTAGCTCTGTATCGGCTGAAAATAGAAGGACCTCATAGTGAGATCCTATTTAACTGGATCGAAGAAAAGAAAGATCATGAACTGATTCGGTTCCGCCCCCTTTTATCTTGGACGGAACGTAATGCAGAGAGTCCGTCTTACCTTCTCACTCCCGAAGAAACTTCCCGTCTTTTAATTGAAGCTTTCGAAACTCTGGCAGAGAGCCATGATATCCAAGGGATTCACCTTCTCCTCAAAGCAATTCGTAACGGAAACCTCAAAAATCAATACGTCCTAGCAGGACTTTTACTCAAAGCTATCCAATGACAGCTTATAGAGAGAAAAGACGAAACAGGCGATTAGGTTCATAAAAACTACCACTTCAGCTACACTTCTATCTTTTTCTTAAATACTCACCTTACACACGCAAAGTAGAGAGGAGAATTTTTTTATTTTGATTTCCGGTGGTTTACAAAAAGCGCAGTCTTATTCATAAAGTAGGATGAGCATTTTCTAAGCTGCTAAAAATCAAAGGGGATCCATTTATCCTCCCACAGGGCGTGCGTAAGGTGAGTTAAATAGAAACCTCTGCGTAACAAATGGGCCTGCTGCGGGCTGCGCTTTTTCGAAAAAGCGCAGCCCGCAGCAGGTCCCAAATAGATCGTCAGATTTTCCTAGGCTTAGACTTGGAATTTTGGATTGTCAACGATATTATTAATAAGGAAAAAACCAAGTTCTAAAATAAAAGATGAAAAGGGTGGCATTTAGGTAATGATGCAGAGCTCTCAAATAATTTTTTCGATCTTCTCGATGCAATGGTTATTCGTCTTTGCTCTTTTGTTGCCGGGCTGGACTTTTTCCATTGAGCCTCAACCATTTACGGTAAATTTAAAGGATCCCGAATACCGCGACGGAGTGATTTCGACTGACCAAGGCGGAGTCATCCTCTCTCCTGAACTTCGGGTTCAAGCCCGCCACATCATTTATATTAACAAGGTTGAAAAGGGACAGTCTATCCACCAAGTAATTGCAGAAGGTGATCTCATGATAGATAGTGGAGGAAATACTTATATCGGAAGACGATTAGAGTACGACTTTATTACAAAAACAGGAATTGTTTACGATGGGGTGACAGCAGTTGATTTATGGTTTCTCGGAGGGGAAAAAATCCGCCTCAATCCCGACCGTAGTTTTTATCTCTATAATGCCTTTGTAACAACAAGTGAAAATCAAAAATCCGACTGGAAAATCCAATCGCGAGAACTTGAAATCACAAAAAAAAGTATGCTATCTGCAAAAAATGTGACGTTTCGTTTCTTCGACACTCCGATTTTTTGGCTTCCTTCTTTTAAAAACAACCTTAAAGGAATCTCTGATTCTCCGGCTCGCTACCGGTTGGACTGGGATAAAGGGCTCTGGCCCCGCCTTAGCATGCGTTACCGAATCTATTCCTGGGAACAGCTTAACCTTTTTCTTCGTTTTAATGTGCGTCCCTTGAAAGGGGTCGGGGGCGCCTTAGAGTCTGACTATCAATCTGCCAATAAACGAACGAAGTTTCTTACCAAAAGTTACGTTGATCATGATCCCTTTTATCGCGATAACAGGCCTGATAAAGCTCGTACTCACTATCGCCTACAAGGAGACTACCGTTCCTATAGCAAAGACGGACGTTCCCATCTGTTCATGACTTACGACTGGCTCAGCGATAAAAATATGCAGACCGACTTTAAAAGCGATGACTTTGAGCTCAATACCGCCAAACAAACAATGCTGCAAATTCGCAACTACCAAAACTGGATGATTTTTGGGGTTAACGGTCGTTTTCGGATCAACTCTTTCCAGGGATTCAAGCAGCAACTCCCCGAGTCATTTTGGACACCGCATCCTTTTGCAATTGGAGCCTCGGGAATCATCTCGCAAAACCGTGTTAAAATTGCCTACTTGGATTATGTCTCCGCTAAAGATATAAAACCTGCAGTCGCTGACTTTAGTTCCGGCCGTCTCTCAATGCATAATGAACTTTATCGCCCTTTTTCTCATAAAGGTTTTACTCTCACACCCCTGATCGGCTTCCGCGGCACTTTTTACAGCGACAGTCAAAGAGATCATTCAATTGGGCAAGCTCTTTTCAATTACGATATTTCCCTTGATCTGACTTTAAAACGCACCTACTACACCTTGCGACATGTGCTCCAACCTTACATCCACTATAAAGGACTCACTCATCCTACAGCCTCACCAAATACACCTTATATTTTCGATATCCAAGACGGCTATAACCAACTTAACCTTCTTAAAACAGGTGTGAGAAACCTTTTATACATTAAAGACTTTCCTCTCTTTGAACCCAATGTTATCATCGATCTTCATGCTTACAGTTTTTTATGGACAGATACCTTTAAAAAGACAGTTCCCAAAATTCAAGGACACCTCACTTGGAATTTTCCTTCTGTTGCTATCACTAGCCGTTTGGGTTGGAACATTGAAGAAAATATTCTCGACTATGCAAATATGGGGCTTGCTTGGACTATCAATGAAAACTTTGCATTTAAAACAGAATTTCGACACCGCGGTCAATTCGATTGGCGTCGCGATGATCCCGATAATTTCATTATGGAAGTGACTCGTGATATTCCCGAGCTAATGCGCTCTCCACTCTCCGATGGGCGGAACACTCTTCTTTCAAGGCTGCAAGTAAAAATTGCACCACAATGGGTTGCTCGCTTTGAATCTCATATTGGTTGGGGGCGTGGTAGCGAGCCCAATTACAATGAAGCTAAGATTGACCTTATCACTATGATTAGCACCAGTTGGCGTTTTAGAATCACATTCATACATTCTCTTGCCCCCGCTAAAAAGAATGATCGTTTTGCATTTGGTCTTTCTCTTGTCAGGAAGTAATACCAATCATAATCCTTCGAAAGTCAGCCCTACCTAACGTCTGGGGAATATAATATTTTCAAGCGCTTTTCCGTAACCAATCGCAACTATAGTAGTAAAGAAAGGAGTAGAAATATTATGATAACCAAGAGATTTAGTGTAAAAAAAGCAAGAGCAACATGTGACAACTTCAAGAGCAAGCTTTGCTATCTCAAAGGTCTTTTTATGTTTTTCTTGATAATTAATTGTCCCTTTATCAATCAGGACAATTATTTTTGATTGCATTTTTGCTATAGCAGATGGAACTCCTAAGAAACATCCTTCCTTAAAAGAGGGACATTTAAACTCCGGATTAAACCGCTGCAAGAAATTTTCAATGCGCGTCGCACGGAGAAACCACGCCTCAACACCGGCACCAAGTCCACCGACAAGCCCTGTCATCGGGACCGAAAGAACTTTTCTACTTAAACTAACTTCACTTGCCATATTTCCTCTTCATTTAGATTTTTAAAAAAAATAAAATAGATTTTAAATAATGAATAAATAAATATCAAGAGAATTTAATAAAAAAGTTAGTTATATTTCTTTTTAATTTCTCGGAGGTCAGGTTCAATTTTTTGCTTACGTTTAGGATGGATGCGGTCGATAAAGAGTACTCCGTTGAGATGGTCATTTTCATGCATGATAACCCGGGCACGCCACCCTGTCACCTCTTCGGTAAATGTCTTACCTTCGAGATCCATCGCCTCAATATTTATTTTTTGAGGACGAGCGACTTTTTCGTAAATCCCCGGTATGGATAGGCACCCCTCTCCGTGAGTCACTTTTTCTGCGGAAGGAAGGGTCAGTTTCGGATTAATAAAAACTTGGGGGGCAGCGGTGAGAATTGGCATTTCTTCGCTATTAGCACCATTTTCGTACCGAATAACAAAGATACGAAGAAAGCGGCCAATTTGCGGAGCGGAAAGCCCGGCCCCATCGTGAACCATAACCGTTTCGATTAGATCTTGAACAAGGTCACGAACCTCACCGGTGATCTCTCGGATTTCTTCACATTTCTTTCGAAGTCCGGGATTGCCAAAATAGAGAAGTTTCCGTTTCATTTTGACTGCATTTCCTCAATACGAACCCCAGGAACGGAAGCTTTAAAACGACCAAGAGAAGAAGACCAAAATGAGAGAATGAGGCAAACTAACATAAAAATAAGTGCCAGATAGGCAGTGAACTTTTTGAGGACTTGCGCTGTCGATGTTCCAAAAAGAGAATCGCCGGAATCTCCACCAAAAGAAGCGCCAAGACCTAAACTTTTACTTTCTTGGATTAGGACTACAAAACAAAGCAGGGCGCAAAGGCCTAAAAATAGAAAGATAGTGAGGTAAAAGAGTGTGATCATCCGATTACTTCCTCCGTATATTTAATAATATCTCTAAATGATTCAAGATCGAGTGAGGCGCCGCCAATTAAAACACCGTCAATATTGGGTTGACTCATAAGGTCCCNGGCGCAAAGGCCTAATAATAGAAAGATAGTGAGGTAAAAGAGTGTGATCAACCGTTTACTTCCTCCGTATATTTAATAATATCTCTAAATGATTCAAGAGCGAGTGAGGCGCCGCTAATTAAAACACCGTCAATAGTGGGTTGACTCATAAGGTCCCGGATATTTCCGGGGTTCACAGACCCTCCATAGAGAAGAGGAATCCGGGTAGCTGTTTCCTCTCCCCAATAGGTTTCGAGAAATGTCCGACACAAGCCGTGGGTTTCATCAGCAAGTTCCGGAGTAGCAGTCTTACCCGTTCCAATCGCCCAGATTGGTTCGTAAGCAATGAGTATTTGACCAACCTCTTCTTTTGAAAAGCCTCTCAGTCCTTGTCGCAATTGACGTTCTAAAACTTTTCGAGTCATTTTTCGATCCCGTTCTTCTTGGGTTTCCCCAACACAAAAAACAGGCTTCAAGCTTTCCTGAAGAGCCCGCTTGAGTTTGTGACGGATCATTTGGTCATCTTCATGAAAATAGCTACGCCTTTCTGAATGACCTAGAATCACAAAATTGGCACCTGCTTCTTTAACCATGGTCGATGAAATTTCTCCTGTATAAGCACCTTTAGGATATTCACTCATATTTTGAGCGCCGATCCGAACTTCACTCCCCTTAACTGCAAGCGCTCCAGCTTCAATAGAGGTAAATGGAGGGGCAATCCAGACATGCGACAAAACTCCTTGGACTTGTGGAATCAAGGCCTCGATAAAGGCTCGAGTTTCGCTCGCCACTATGTTCATCTTCCAATTTCCGATAATATAAATAGGTCGTGCCATCTACCACTCATGCGTTTTTTAAGAGAGTATATCTAATTTTTAGATAAATGTCAGCCTTGAAAAATCATATCAATTCCGGTAAAGTTTTGCTTTTATCTGGATAAAACCGTGAAAAATCAAATCTTAACCGTTACCGAACTGACTAAGGCCATCAAGGGGATGATTGAATCCCGCTTTGCCTTTTTGCAAGTCAAAGGGGAAGTAACAAACCTGCGACGGCAAGCTTCAGGTCACTTTTACTTTACTTTGAAAGATCAAAACTCCCAAATCTCGGCAGTTCTCTTTAGAGGAAATGCCTCCAAGGTTGCTCGTTTACCTAAAGCCGGCGATCAGATCATCGTTAAAGGAGAGCTGAGTATTTATGCTCCTAGAGGGAGTTATCAGATCATTGTGAGGGAGCTTGAACATACAGGGGTGGGAGAGCTTTTACTTAAGCTCCATGAACTCAAAGCTCTACTTGAAAAAAGGGGGTGGTTTGACCCGAAATACAAAAAAGCGCTACCCAAATACCCTAAGACGATTGGAGTCGTTACAAGCCCTACCGGATCGGTGATTCAAGATATTTTACATGTGCTTAAACGGCGCTTTCAGAACTTTCATCTCATTTTGAACCCGGTGCGGGTTCAAGGCGCAGGGGCTGCGGAAGAGATCGCTCAGGCAGTAGAAGCTTTTAACCAGCATCAGCTAGTTGATGTCCTAATTGTAGGTCGGGGCGGTGGCAGCCTTGAAGACCTATGGGCTTTTAACGAAGAACGGGTTGCCCAAGCTATTTTTCACTCCAAAATTCCGGTAATCGCTGCTGTTGGGCACGAAACCGATTTCTCACTTGCGGACTGCGTTGCGGATGTCCGAGCCCCTACTCCTTCAGCAGCAGCTGAAATTTCGGTCAAAGAGCTTGCTAGCCAGCTTGATTTCTTGAGCCAGGTCAGAAAACGGATGTCAATTTACTTATTCCAGGCCATTAAACATCACCGCTCCCTCCTTGAAGGGGTCCGAAAACAACCTTTCTTTGTCTCTCCCTACCTGCTTCTTTCTCAGCGCCTGCAGCGAATAGATGATGCAAGTGGCCAACTTGACCGAACTATAAAAACTCAGATGGTCGAAATAAGGCTAAAATTACATGCATTTCAGAAGCATTTAGAAGGATTTAAACCTCTAAATGAAGTTAAAAACCTCAGAAAAAAGCTTGAGCTCTTTACCCACGGATTGCAAACCATTTCCTTGAATCATCAAAGACAATCGAAAAAAAATCTACAAACCCTCTCCACTGCAATTGATCGCTCTCAAAATGAGATTTTTCTTCGAAAACAAGAGCGCCTGCAGATGGCAGAGTTTGAACGGGAGATACTTCATTTGATTCAGCAGCAAATCAAAATGAAAAAAGACCGGCTAAACCGCCTTGCTTCCCATCTGACTTCAATTGACCCGAAGAATCTGTTAAAGAAAGGGTATTGCATTCCCTTTGCGGAAAAAGATGATTCAGTTATGATGACGAGTCGTAGTTTAAGCAAGGGAGAGAAGCTTTCTTTTCTTTTTTATGACGGATGCGTTAAAACAACAGTCGATGAGGTGATACCTAAAAGTGATGAGTAACGATCAGAAGAAGGCGTTCTCTTTTGAAGAAGCCTACACACGGTTGGAGCAGATTCTAGAGGAACTCAATTCCAAAGAGCCTTCCTTAGAAAAATCCCTGAAATTATATGAAGAGGCAAACCATCTCATTTGCCACTGCAGCCAAAAACTTAGCTCGGCCGAACAAAAAATCCAATCATTGATTAAAAATCGAAATGGCGAGCTCGCTTTTGATGAAGCCGGGCAGCCTCAAGTCAATAACTTTGAACCCCCAACAGAGGGAGTCTTGACTCGACATCTCGATTCTTCTTATGACTCCGATACTTGAAACCCTCAATCATCCTCAAGAGATCAAATCTCTTTCCGTTCCAGAACTAAAACAACTAGCAACGGAAATTCGCAAGCGTATCATGGATGTGCTGTCGGTTACGGGAGGGCATCTTTCTTCGAACTTAGGGATCGTTGAGCTAACGCTCGCTCTCCACCGGGTTTTCGACTCTCCTAAAGATAAATTAATTTTCGACGTAGGACATCAATGCTATGTCCATAAACTACTGACAGGGCGGAATGCCCGTTTCCATACCTTACGTCAAACACATGGCATTTCCGGCTTTACGCACCCCGAAGAATCAATCCACGATCAATTCTATGCCGGCCATGCAGGAAATGCTCTTTCTCTTTCTCTCGGAGTCGCTAAAAGCCGGGACTTGAGAAGTCAAAATGAGTATATTATCCCTATCTTAGGTGACGCTGCCTTAACATGTGGTTTAACGCTTGAGGCAATGAATAACATTCCGAAAAAATTGAAAAATTTCATCGTTGTGCTCAACGATAATGCTATGTCGATTTCAAAAAGTGTCGGTGCCATCACCAATATCTTAAGCCGCTTTTTTAATAGTCCCACAGCCAATAATATCTACGAAGAACTCACAGAAATCGTAACAAAGATACCGGGATATGGCGAAACTCTTGCCAAACAAGGAAATCGGATGAAGGAATCACTGAAAAATTTGGTTAGCACAGCTCCTTTCTTTGAACAGTTTGGACTCACCTATGTAGGGCCAATCGATGGACATGACATTAAAAAGCTAATCGAAACACTCGAAGCCTTAAAAAATCGCGAACATCCTACGCTCGTTCACATCTTAACTGTCAAAGGACAGGGCATGAAAAATGCGATTAGCAACCCGACCCCCTATCATGGCGCAAGACCTTTTAACCGAGTCACAGGTGAGTTTCACGTTCCTAAATCGCCTCAGACAACCTTCCCAAAAATCTTTGGCAAACATATGCTAAAACTTGCAGATAATGATCCCAACCTTGTTGCGATTACCCCTGCGATGCCTGTTGGCTCCTGTCTTGATACCTTTATGAAGCGTTACCCAAACCGCTGCATCGACGTTGGAATTGCTGAAGGTCATTCGATTGCCTACGCAGGCGGGATGGGATCGGGTAAAAAAATTAAAGTGGTTGTTTGTGTGTATTCAAGTTTTCTCCAACGTGCCTTCGATAATATCTACCATGATGTCTGTGTACAAAAATCTTCAGTGATCTTTGCGATTGACCGTGCCGGGCTCGCTTGTGGCGATGGAGTAACAGCTCAAGGGATTTACGATATTGCCTTTTTAAATGCGATGCCTGAGATGATCATCGCCCAACCACGTAATGGGCATGTCCTTAAAGAGCTACTTGAGAGTGCACTTTGTTGGGATCGGGCTGGAGCAATTCGTTATCCAAATTTAGCTACAGCTGAATCGGATGCTCCTATTGAAAAAAGAGAGCTAGGAAAAGGAGAAGTACTCGATAAAGGAGAAGATCTCGTTATTGTTGCTTTAGGCCATATGTGTAAGGTTGCAATGGAAGTCAAAAAACTCCTTAGAGAAGAAGGGATCGACGCAATGGTAATCGACCCAGTCTTTTTGAAGCCTTTAGATAACGAGCTTTTTATTGAGGTATTTAATAAGGTTCAAACCGTCATCACGCTTGAAGAGCATGCGCTGAAAGGGGGGCTGGGTTCGATTATCAATAATATGATTATTCAAAAAGGTTTTTCAAACTTACAAGTTTTAAACTTTGGCATTCCTGATCATATGATCGAACATGGTAATCATCAAGATTTGTTGGAAGAACTGGGGCTTTCCTCAGAAAAAATTACAGATAAAATCTTAAAGACAATCAAAGTGAAAAAACCGATAAGCATAGGATAGGAGTCATGACTATTGCTCTTTTCCCAAAAGTTCACACTCCTAAATTCAAGGCGTTAGCCGAAAAAATCCTAGATTTTTTTGCTAAGAAAAACACTGAAATTGTTGTGGAAGATGACAAAGCAAAAACTTTAAACGCTTCTCCGCTTTCGTCTATTGATCCTCAAAAAATCCGATTTCTCATTACAATGGGCGGTGACGGTTCTATTTTAAGAATTGCCCATCAATATGCGGATTTAGATGCGGCAATCTTAGGAATAAATTTAGGGCACCTCGGTTTTATGGCTGATGTTCAGGTTTCAGAAATCATTCCAGGCTTAGAAGATCTCTTAAACGGCGACTATATCATTCAAAACAGGATTATGATCGAAGGGAAGTCTAATAAAGGCGACTCCTTTTTTGCGATCAATGACTGCGTTCTCCATCGTGCTCGAAACCCAAGTTTAGTTGAAATTTCTCTTTATGTTGACGATCTTTTCCTCAATAC
>RDPX01000121.1:681799-694348 GCA_003991215.1 Morbakka virulenta
TTACTATTTTAAATCAGTTTAGCTATAGGTAAATGGTGAGGGGGTTCAATACGTTATTGCAGACAAAGGATCTGATTATTCTGCTGTACGCACACCTAAAAAAAAACCTGAAAAAATTCCGGTTATTCCAAGACGAGCTAATGCTATGTTCCCAGGTCTCCAAGATATCTATAAGACTTATTATCGGACACGCTCTTCAATAGAACGTTTTTTGGTCGAATCAAAGAAAATAAGCGACTAGCCCTAAGATTTGATAAACTGACCCATACTTTCTTTTCATTCTTTGCTTTGGCCGCAATTAAATCTCTTGGATTAATTTATTAACAGTGCCATATCATCTACATAAATAAGGTTCAACATGAACAATAACATCGCGAGCCTCTGGTAAGCTTTTTTGAATTTCAATCCGAACTAGCCGTGTCAGTGAATGAGCTTCCATAACAGACAGTTGAGGATTCACTTCTATATCAATGCTAATATGAGCATCAGGACCATAGCATTGGATTCGCAGTTTTTCTGTTTCTTTAACCCCTTCAACACGAAGCGCAGCTTCTCGGACTAAATCAAAATACTTCTGATTGGGAACGCGGTCCATCAGCTGGTGGATGTTTTTTCGCGCTGCATAACCCCCTAAAGCCACCATAATAAGACTAATTATAAGAGCTCCTAAATGGTCAAAGATATGACTTGATCTAGGGAAAAAAGCTCCAAATACAAGAGCAAGAGTCGCCACTAAACTGCTCACTGCATCAATTCGATAATGAATAGCCTCGGAAAGAAGTGCGGGACTATTTTGTTTTTTCGCTACTTTGTAAACATGGCGATAAGCAAACTCAAGTAAGATAACAGCTCCGAGTGGAATGAGCCAAGCTACAGATTGAATCGGAGAGTGGTGCGAAGGGCGAACTAAAGCAGAAAACTGCTGAAAAAAAAGGCCGCACCCGATCAAAATTAAGAAAAGAGCAAGTTGAAGCCCTGCAATCGGTTCGTAACGACCGTGCCCTAATGGATGATCCGCATCAGGTGGCTTAGCGGCAATTCGAATAAAAAAAAGAAGAGAAAGAGATGCTGCAATATCAATCAAGGAAGAGATAGCATCAAAGAGGAGAGCTACGCTAGCAAAAACCGTATAACCAATGATCTCTGCAACGACAACAAGAATGCGAATCACAATACCCCGCTTACTGGCACCAACCATGCATTCTAATCGTTCCTGCCTAGAAGCCTCTATGTTATCGTGTAGAAAACCTTTTTTCACTCTTTAATATGCTCCGTATAGCGTTTTGAAATAACATTCCAATCGATATTACGGAAGAAAGCCTCAATATACTTTGCTCGATCTAAGCCATATTCCGTAATGTAGGCATGTTCCCAAACATCCATTACAAGAATGGGTTTTCCGCCGGGGATATGATTGATATTATGTTCATCAATCCAAATGTTACGTAAATACCCATCAATCGGATCATGATACAAGATCACCCAGCCAACCCCACGGATCAGCCCTGTTGCCAGAAAATTTTGAACCCAAGCTTCAAATGAACCAAAATCTTGATTGAGCTTTTGATAAAGAGGAGCATTTTTTTCTAATGGAGATATCCCTCCTAAATTCTCAAAATAGAGTTCATGAAGATACATTCCATCAAACTCCCAAGCAAAACGTCTAATAAGTGCTCCATAAGCAATAGTTTGATCTTTTCCTTGTTGCCTCATTTCTTTGAGTAAAGTAGCTAGCTCATTGGAGTTTTTGACATAGCCTTGATACAATTTAAAATGCATTGCTAATAGACTATCATTGAAACCTTTCATTTTTCCTAATAGGTAAGAAAAGTCTTTAGCTTGATAGTCGGTCTCTGTACCAATCTTTGAAGACTGATAAGGCCTATCACGATATTCTGCTCGGCAGGAAGTAAAGAGTAAAAGTAAAAAAATAATTGTCAATCTTCGTTTCATATAACTTCTCGCTTTTAGTGATAAGGAACCTATCCCGATAGTTTGTTATCGGGATAGGTTCCTTTTAGGATAGCCTTCCTTCTCTAACTTGACAACTCAAATTTTTAATACTTAGATTAAAATACACTTATTAGGTATTAATAAAATATTAAATAATTATAAGTTATTTATTAATAACAACGTTTAATTGAACTATATGCAAAAATACATTATAATTAATTCACAAATAAGGTTATTGCCTAACTTTGGAATGGCCTCAAAAATACAGAAATCCAATTCATTTGATTTAAACTAGAAAACAACAGAGTAAATTAGAGTTTTAAAAGGATTATTTGATGAGTAGCGCTTTCTTAAGGTTATTTCCCGTTTCTATTACAACACCGTGTTGGGGAGAATCTTCCTATTCATCTAGTCACCCCTCTAACCATTCAAATAAATTAATATATGAGGTCTCTGACATCTACCGCAGGCGCGTGACTGACACACAAAAAATTAGTCCCTATGACGCCGGAGCTTGCCCAAACTATCCAGCTATAACTAACATCCTCTACATCCCCTTTGATACTTACCACACGTTCAGAGCCCTTTACTCAGTAACTAAACAAGGAGACTATGAAGGCATGCAAGATGCTTCAGCCCGCCTTTTAGGAACTCCAGCAAACTGTATTAGTGCCTTCGGGACGATTTTAGAGTGGGGATTAGGATTTAAAATCCTTCCAGCTTCTCTTATCACCCTGCTGCCTTTAACCTATATCTTTGGAGTTCTTCTTTGTGTCATCGAAGGAGCAGTAGACACTTTTTCACTCTTTAGACAGCACGACTTTCGAAAGAGCTTTGACCTCGACCTACTTAGCGACTTAAAAATTCTCATTGAAGAGCCAGAAGCTCTTACGAATTATGAAACCGTCAAAAAGCTTATAGGAACCCTCAGTAAAGAACATATTCAAGCGTTGTTTCCCGACCAAGGCAAAAAAGAAGTAATAGAGGCCTTTAAAACACTCAAGCAAGAACTTGAAAATGAATCGTTCTATAGACGCCATATTATTCAGTCTCATTCCCCCCAAATTAAAGAAATTGCAGAAAGAATTCTATTCTCGAATCTAGTTAATCTCCAGAAAGATTATCTTCAACTTAACCCTGAAGAAGTTAAAGATGTCTGCGAAAAAACCTGGAATAAGTATCAGGACAAGCCAATGGAAGCCCAACTTGATAAACTACAAGAAAACCTTAATAAAGCTCTCGAAGTAAAAAAAATGCGCTTAGCACGTCGTATTCGACCATGGATGGTCGAAGAAGCAAGTCTGAAAACACAAGATATCATTGAAGGGCTAATTAACAAAGAGCCTAAGATCCGCCAAGAGGCTCTTAAAGAAGGGCTTGCTTTGATGAAAGATATTAATACTCAATCGAAAAAGAAAAATCTGATTCATATGATGGGGGTCATCGCTTTGATAATCGCCACCGTTTCGATTATTACCATGGCCGTCGGATGTCCAGTTATCGTTCCTTACATCCTGATCGGAGTTGCAACAACTGTCGCTCTGATTCGTTTCCTTGCCTATAAAGGAATGCTTGATTTGAGAGGGTGGGATTTTTCAATCAAGCATTTTCTACCCGACTGTATAACAAAGGGTTGATCTTCTTGAAAAAAAATGATTAATGGGACTGTTGAAAATTGCGCTTTTTCGAGATAAACACTTAATTTTTTCGAAACTTGATCCGCACCTAACTTGACATATACTGCTTATAGTAGGCGAGTTAGGTGCGTATTGAATTTGGATAAAAGAAAGGATTTAGATCGTAAAATGTTAGCTTTCAACAGTCCCATTAATTAGTCGTTAGACCGAACCAAATGACATTTCAAGAGCTAAGAAACTCACCTACTCTAAGTAGAATATGCCAACTTAGCTGCGGATCAAATTTTGAAAAATCAACAAGAATTTTCCCACCTATTTCTGCGATTGGCATAACTTCTCAAAAACTCAGAAAAAACTAAAATTTCCCATATAAATTGACCCTCGAATTGAGGTCTAATTAGTGCTCGCTCTCCATCTCTTCAGCACGTAAAACAGTTTGTTTAAGGGTTTGAATAATCCCATAGCGAATCCGCTGCGCTTCCATCTCATTGAGACCAGCAATTGTAGCTCCTCCAGGAGAGGCAATCTGCTGCTTGAGCTTTTCAGGTGTTTTTTTCACTTCTCTAAGAAGAGCGACCGATCCCTCGATTGTCTGCAAAACATACTCCAAAGCAACATCTGCTTTAAATCCAAGTTCTACTCCTGCAGCGACCATAGACTCAATGATGAGATAGACATAAGCAGGGTTGGATCCGGTCAAGGCTGTAAAGGCATTCATTTTGTTCTCTTTTATCCATGTGCATTCCCCTAAACCCTGGAGGATGCTTTCGACATTTTTCTTAAGGAAGCGCTCAATTCCGGGTTCCTCTACAATTCCAATCATCCCTTTTCCACAAAGAAGGGGGAGATTCAACATCAGACGAAATAAACAAGGTTCGGGCAAGTATTTTCGGAGTGTTTCAAGAAGAGTTCCGGCTAAGATGCTCAAAACAAGATGTTTCGAAGTAACAGCCGAACTCATAGCAGCAGACACTTCGCTCAAATCTTTTGGTTTGACCGCTAAAATGACTGCATCTGCATCTTTAACAACCTTTTCAGGGTTTTCATAAGCTTCTGCTTGAATCTCTTTAGCAAGAGGATGAGAATTCTCTACTTTATGATCATAAAGAAAAACTTCATGATACGGAGAAATTTTTTTTGCAATCGCACTACCCATAATCCCACATCCAATCACTGCTACTTTCATCAATCGAACCTATATTTTCACTTGCCTGGAATGCGAACAATTCGCTAACCTCCAGAGAGGTATAAAGCCACACTTCAAATCACATGACCTTCAACTATCACTTTAAGAAGCTTTTTCATTTTCTTGCGAGTCTTTTTTCCGCAAAACAATATCAAGTGCTCTTATGTTTTCTCATTTTAGGTGTAGTCAGTTCGCTGTTTCTTGACTACCCTGTCCTTATTTTTGTTGATACCTACATGTATTCCTACCGCTTTCTTTTCAAAATCCTTTCTTTACTGATCTTTCCTCCATTCTACCTAGCATTATCCGTTCTAACTTTTCTCCTTGTACGTTTGACCCGATATAAAAAATCCTTAACCCTACCTCTCTTTCTAGTTACCTTCGCTCAATGCCTTTCAACCGCCACTGTTCGTATTTTCAAAGTAATTATCGGAAAAGCTCGACCTGATATCTTTCTCAGCCACCAGCTTCAAGGATTCGAAAGAATGAGCTTTAACCACCACTTTCATTCTTTCCCTTCAGGGCACATAATGGCTGCATTTACTCTTGCTACTTCACTTTCTCTACTTTATCCTCACTTTCGTAAGATTTTCTTCCTGATCGCTTCTTTTTTATCTCTCAGCCGTGTTTTTTTAAATGATCATTACCTCAGTGATCTCTTTGGAACAGCAGCAATAGGAATGGCTATCTCATGGATCAGTCATGCGACCGTACAAACGATCGCGCAGTTAGAATCACCTAGAAAAAACTTATAAGGTAAAAAGTATGTCTGAAGAATTAACTCCGGAAATAAAACAAGCTCGTCATCCAAGTTTTCCGATCCACCCTATTCTACTGAATCGCTGGTCATCACGTGCCATGTCAGGAGAAGAAATGACCGATGAAGAACTGATGCCTCTTTTTGAAGCTGCCCGTTGGGCTCCCTCTTCTTATAACGCACAACCTTGGCCTTTCATTTATGCAAAAAGAAATACTCCGCATTGGGACAACTTGTTTAATCTTATCCTCGCCGGAAACCAGCAATGGTGCACCAACGCCTCTGTTTTAACTCTTTTAGTTTCACATAAGATCTTTGAACACAACCAGAAACCCTCTATTACTCACAGCTTTGATTCGGGAGCAGCCTGGGAAAACTTAGCTTTAGAAGGACTCTCTCGGGGATTTGTGATTCATGGTATGCAAGGTTTTGATTATGAAAAAGCCAGAAAAGATTGTGAAATTCCTAATGAGTATCAAGTTGAAGCAATGATTGCAATTGGCAAGAAAGGAAAAATCGAAAAATTGTCAAAACCGCTTCGGCAAAAAGAGACTCCGAACCAACGTAAACCATTAAGTGAACTAATCTGCAAAGGCAGTTTTGCGTTTTGACAAAAAAATCGGGTAGGAAACTCTACCCGATTAAAAGATATAAACAATTCGTAAAACTTATGCTTTAGTAGTCTTTTTGCTACGTCTTTTGCGAGCCTTAGGCTTAGAAGTCTTTGAAGCAGCCGAAGTTGTCTTTTTGCTTCTAGTTGTCTTTTTAGACGCTTTACTCTTAGCTGTTTTACGTTTAGCTGTTTTACGCTTAGCTGTTTTACGCTTAGCTGTTTTACGCTTAGCTGTTTTACGCTTAGCTGTTTTACGTTTAGTTGTTTTACGTTTAGCTGTTGAACGCTTAGCAGTCTTTCTTCTTCGAGTTGTCTTCTTAGAAGAAGTTGCCTTTTTTCTTCTTCTTTTTACAGGCATAGTATTATGCTCCTTGTTGGAATTCCTTAACAATCTCTAAGATTTTCTAACTATTTTTTCAAATAAGCCTTAAAATCTTTTTCTGTCCTACAATTTTCAATATACAATTTTTATAATAAAAAATAAAAAAAAATTTACATTTTTATTAAAACTAATGTATTGGAATTATTAAATTATGCCTCAAAATATATTCTAAGTAAGGTTTTGTTTTTTTATTTTTTTTCTTAAAATAAAAAAACATCGTATCATTTTTTTGTTAGATTTAAAAAATTAACGAAAAAAATAAAAAGTTTGAATAAAAATCGCATCACTTTAAATTTTAAATGCTTAAAAAATTAAAGATTATTAAATTCCAATCTTAAGATTTTGTAAATAAATAACTTAATAAAAATAAGATTAATTATTTAGAAATTTTGATTATTTGAGGCAATGGATAGGGAACTGCTGAAAGCTACGTTTTTTCGAGATAAAATACTCACCTTACGCAAAAGGAGTCATTTGCTGTAAATTTCTCAGTTCCTCAAATGCCATTTGATTTGCTCTAACGATTAGTTTGTATTTCAATGAAAAATGATTTAACCTTGTTTTCACCCTCAATATTTCCAATTTACAATAGGCTACAATAGATGCAAATATGTGAGTCTTCTGTGTTTTTACAACTTTTGTGGGAGATTTCTCTAGACTTGCATTTTGTTTGATTGATTTGTGATACTCTTCTATTCTCCATCGTTTTTGATAGATCTCATAGACTTTTTCAGCATCAATTTCTAAGTCATTAGTAACAAGATATAATTCCCCTGTAGACCCATCTTCGTTTTTGAAGACCTTCTTCATTAGGCTCACAGGAAAAGAAAGGTCTTTTAACCAGACCTTTCTTTTTTCACCATCTTTGAGCTCTAGTGTCTTTAAATTTCGATACTTTCTTTTTCTCTTATCTTCTTCCGAAAAGGCCAATAAACGATTCGATTTAATTCCAAAAATAAACTTCTTATTCATTTCATATTCTATAAACTCCATGTTCTTCTTTGCTCCAAACCAATTATCTGCAAGGATATACTCAAAACATATTTTATTTTTTTGGGCTTGTTTTATCTGAGATCGAAACATCTCATTTTTTGTTGTCGATGATCTTCTCATTTCTTTTTTTGTCTTTACGTCACAGAAAATAAGTTCTTTATGAATAGTCTCTATTGAAACCGGAAAAGCTATATCATCGTAACGTACTAAACATGATAGAAGATTAACTCCTTTGATACATCTTCCTTTAGCATGAGAAAAATGCCAACAAATGATTTCATTCTCATCTGTGTAAGGTTTTTCTTCTATCGTATCGTCTATGATCAGGACTCCATTTTTTTCTTTTTCAAACTTTCGCACCTGAGGTTTTATGTATTTCCATAAGTCTTTTGATCCAAGATCGCTCTCTCTTAAAAACCTGCTAATTTTATCATGACTCACTTCTCCTTCTAATAACGCTTCAAGTCCTGTAGCAGTTGCGTATTTGTTTTGGCTGATGAGGTAATCTGTATAAATATCCAGCAATTGTTCTTGAGCCATTTTTTTCTCCTTAATCAGGAAAAAAATAGTGCTTTCAAAAAAATCTTTCAACTCAATTTTGCGTAAGGTGAGTAAAATACTTAGTTTTTTCGAAATTTGGTCCGCAGCTAACTTAACATACTTTGCTTAGAGTAGGCGAGTTAGATGGGTATCAAATTTGGATAAAAGAAAGGGTTGAGATCGTAAAATGGTAGCTTACAACAGTCCCGATAGCATCAAAATGAAGAAAACCGTCGGGTATGTTTTATTTCAAGTTTATCAATAGAGGATTTTGCAAATGAATCCATTCCAATAAGCAATTTATTGGGATTTTTAAAAATTTTCTTATAAAGACCAGAAATAGGTTATCGAGATGGGCTTATCGGTTTGATTGTTTTTTTAACCCAAATGACCGCCTATCTCTGCTGACAAGCTTTTGCAGCAGACTAAATTTGAGATGCACAAATATTCATGCTAAATGCGACAATGAACAAAAAAACTTTGATCAAAAAGCCTTTAGCAGTAAAGGCATGTATAGATCTTGGCATCAAGTGAGTAATCTAGCTAAAGACTGTTTCAACCCGCTTCCTGTGTTTTTTTGAAGATAAGCTAGACTGCCATGATGTTGTCATTTACTGTTGTTTTTCCTCTGAGCTATAAGTTTTACTCCCAGCTCACTAATCAAGTCCTCAAAGTGATAGTCATTATAAGCCCTATCTGCATATAGAAAAGATCCTTCCGGAACGTCTATTTCAATTTTTTTTTAATGCTTTCGCATCAGCTTCTGCACCCGGGGTGAAAATGCACTCTACAGGGAGTGCCCCCTCTCGAAACAATCATGTGAACCTTAATCTCAAGAAAATAAGTTTGCTTGGAAGCACAATAACCATGATGAGCTTCTTTAGGAAATAGTGTGCATCTTAAAATACGGCAGTTTTGACAGACAGATATAGGGAAGCTGCCCATAATATATTCTTGGCATTTTGGATCTAAGAGAAAAGATCTACAAACAATAAACACTTGTTGCCAAAGAGATGAGGGAATTTTATGGATGCGCCTGTTTATTCCACTAAGTGTCAAAAGAGAAGAAAAATATTTATGAGCAACAAAAAAGAGCTGACCTTATTCTGAAGGCCAATAGATTTGAGAAATTCATCATATAAGCAAAGCAGGAAAGGAATTTTTGTATCCATAACTTCTCCGGAGTTAAAAGAAGTCATTAAAAACAGTCATTCGCTTTAATACCTCGAAGCTTAGCGATCCTTTTTATTTTTCTTCTTGGAAAGGGAACACCCTTTGCGCGTCGAAATCCAAAAAATCTCATCTAAGTCTCTGGCAATAAAGCAAATATAGGTGTCACTTGGGTTTTTATCAAAATTTTTAACATCCTTGCTCATTACCCCCAGCAAATATATAAATTTCTGCAGGCAAAAAACAAATTCATTCATGACCCAACAGTAAATAATTACAATCGTTTAAAAACTAATGGTTTGGACTTTCTTTTTCTTCTAAAAGAGCAACTTTTTCCTCCCATTGTTGAACTGCATGATTCCTCTGAGATTCAAGTTTATCTTTCTGATTTAGAAATTCTTGCTGCTTTTCCAATGGAGTTTTTTCATAAAATTGAGAAGTGGCAAGTGTTGCATTAATTTCTTCAATTTGTTTTTCAACCAAGACATACTCCTTTTCGAGTTTTTCAATCTCTCGTTTTAAACGTATTTTTTCTTGGCGTAAAAATTTACGCTCTTCTAAAGAAATTTTAGGTTCTCTCCCTTTTTTTTGCTTCAGTCCCCTGTCTAAATGGTCACGTTCATGCTTATCGACAAATTCATGATACCCCCCGGAAAACTCTAGAACACCTGATTCACTAATCTCAATAATTCGATCAGCAACTTCAGAAATGAAGTACCGATTATGACTCACAATCAAAAGAGTCCCTTGATACCTTTGAAGCGCTTCAACAAGCGCATCAGTACTTTCCATATCCAGATGGTTGGTTGGCTCATCTAAAATCAAAACATTGTGCTCGGCAAGTACTAGGCTCGCAAAAACAAGCCTAGCTGCCTCTCCTCCACTTAGAGCTGAGATCTTTTTCCTCTGAGACTGCTCAGAAAATAAAACTTCCCCCAATACTCGTCTAAGCCTTTCTTTTGAATGGCAATGTGTATGAAATTCAAGCCAATCCAAAAGAGGGGCTTGCAAATCGAATAACCGATGGAAGTTTTGAGGAAAATATCCAATTTTTGTGTGAATATCCCACTTAAATGTCCCATTATCAGAACTTAAGTTCCTCGTCAGAATTTCAAGTAAAGTTGATTTCCCGATTCCATTGGCTCCAACAATTGCCACCTTCTGTTGTCTTTCCAATTCAAGAGAAATACCATGCAGAACTTTCTTATCTTCAAAGCTCTTTTCAAGCTTTTCTGTTTTGAGAACAAGACGGCCAGAAGATCGGCAAGGAATGAACTGAAAATGAGGGTAGAGGCGCGATGAGGGATGAACGACATAAGACTTCTCTTCTTCTTCTAGCTTTTCAATCATTCGCACACGAGACTGAGCCTGTCTGGCTTTTGAAGCTTTGAAGCGAAATCGATCAACAAAGCGTTGCATTTCCTTTTTCTTCTTTTCATAGGAGGTCATCCTCGCTTTTCTATGCTGAACATCTTTCTCCTTTTCCTTTAGGTAAGCATCAAAATTGCCTATATAGACCTTCATTTCTCCGTAGTCGATATCAATGATTTCTTGGCAAACACGATTAAGAAAAAAACGGTCATGTGAACTGAGAATGAGAGTCCCTGAATATCCACTCAAATAGCGCTCAAGCCAACGAATCGAAAAAATATCGAGATAGTTAGTCGGTTCATCCAAAAGAAGCAAGTGAGGATCTGTAAAGAGCACCTGCGCAAGTAAGACGCGGAGCTGATACCCCCCCGATAAATGACTTAAAGGATCGCGCTGCCGGCTCTCAGGAATCCCCAATCCATCAAGTAGCTGCGCCGCAACTGCCTCCGCTCGATACCCCCCTTTCATCTCATACATGGCTTCTAGGTCGCTGAGTTTTTCCATGTCGGCTGTATCAAGGATTCCTTTCTCAAGCAGGATTTTTTTCTGACAAATAATATTCCAAAGCTCCTGATCACCCATAAGGACCAGATCAAGAGTAGCAGACTCACAAAACGAAAATACTCCTGGTCCAGCATCCCAATACGCATAGCTTTCGGCAGTTCAACCTTACCGGAAGTTGGCTTAATATCTCCCTTAAGAATTTTAAGAAACGTCGTCTTGCCCGCTCCATTTGAGCCAACTAGGCCGTACCGTTTTTTTATACCAAAGTTAATCGATACATTTTGGAAGAGAACCTGATCCCCATATTCCATCTTTAACTGACTAACGCTCATAAGACAAATTTCAAAATTTAGTTGTGGATTTTTAGTATTAGAAAATATATCACTAGAATTTTTGAGACACAAATAAATAATTATGAGGCTCTAAAGGTGATGCATGGAAGATAAACAACATCCTATCCTGATCTTATATTACAAGCCCTCTTGTCCCTACTGCCAAAAAGTCCTGAAATTTATCGAAAATATTGGCAAAACGATCCCTTTAAAAAACGTGGAAGAAGAACCCGGAGCAAAAGAAGAACTCTTGCATCTAGGAGGCAAAAATCAAATTCCCTGCCTTTTTATCGATGGAATCCCTCTCTATGAATCTCAGGATATTATCGACTGGCTCAATAAGAAGAAACACCTAATTAAATAGGAGCTATTTTGATTGCACCCAAAAAACTAAAGCGCACTATTCCCGTTTTCGTTCTTGCAATGCTTAATGTCTCTATCATGGCTAGCTTGCGTAATCTTCCTTTAGTAGCTGAACTCGGTTATAAAATGATCTTTTTTTTCTTAATCGTGGCCCTTTTTTTCTTAATCCCCTGTGCTCTTGTTTCAGCAGAACTTGCAACAGGGTGGACTGAGTCCGGGGGAATCTACATTTGGGTACGAGAAGCCCTTGGAGATCGATGGGGGTTTTTCTGTATCTGGATGCAGTGCGTGCATAACGTCACCTGGTATCCAGCTATCCTCACCTTCCTTGCCGCGACCCTTGCTTATGTTTTCAAACCTGAACTCGCTTCGAATAAGCTCTATATTCAAAGTGTTATTCTCCTTATCTTTTGGGGAATGACCTTTATCAACTACTTTGGGATTGAAACCTCTAGCATCGTGAGTACCATTGGAGTGATTCTCGGAACGATCATTCCCGGAACCTTCATTATTGGACTTGCCATTACCTGGTTAGTCAATGGAAACCCCATACAAATTCCATTTTCCATTGATAAACTTATTCCCGATTTTGCCCGTCCGAGCAATCTCGTATTTCTAGCGGGTTTCTTCTTAGCTTTTGCAGGACTTGAAGTATCAGCAGGCTATGCAAACGAAGTCAAAAACCCTCAAAAAAACTACCCTCGCGCCATTTTTATCGCGGCCCTTATTACCTTCACTCTCTTTATCC
>RDPX01000121.1:710683-741605 GCA_003991215.1 Morbakka virulenta
CCCCAACATCAGCGGCTGGCTGGACTTGTGGGAAAAAACAATAAACACCAAAATGCATATAAATCAGTTGTCGAATCTTAGAACCATGCAGCCATAATTTATGAAATCGATCTTGCGATCGAAGGTTTTGAATCGGATAACCTCAAAGAAATCGATGGCTGTGATTGGCTACCTGATTCCCGGTGGATTTGGAGAAAGAGGTTTCGAAGGGAAAGTCCAAGTGGCAGCTTATTGTCGCAGAAATAAGGTTCCGTACTTTGGTATTTGTTTAGGGATGCAAGTTTTAGCGGTAGAATTTGCTCGATCGGTTTTGAAGTTAAAAGACGCTAACTCAACGGAAATCGACCCCGACACTCTCAACCCAATTATTTCTCTTCTTAGTGAACAAAGTGGTGTTAAAAACTTAGGGGGAACCATGCGATTAGGAGCCTACCCTTGTAAGATCAAGCCAAACACCAGAGCCGAAGCGGCATATGAAAAAAAAGAAATCTCCGAGCGGCACAGACATCGCTATGAATTCAACAATCACTACCTCAAAACCTGTCAAGAAAAAGGATTGGTAGTCTCAGGAATTTATGAAAAAGACAACCTCTGTGAAATCGTAGAAATCGCAGACCATCCTTGGATGGTAGGCGTCCAATTTCACCCCGAATTTCAATCAAAACCGACGGCACCACATCCTCTCTTTAAAGCTTTTATTGAAGCCATGGTAAAAAATGGGTAGAGTTCTAAGCATTGACTATGGCAAAATGCGAATTGGATTAGCTCTTTCTGATCCAACAAAAATGATTGCATCACCTTTCAAAACTATTAAAACAGGGAAAAACCACGAAGCTACCATACAAATGCTCTTACAGGAAACTACAACTCATGATGTTGAAAGCCTAGTTGTAGGACTTCCTCTTCTTCTATCAGGAAAGGATAGTGACACCACTGAAACAGTTCGGACATTTGCAGCCCTTCTCAAAGAAAAAAGTCACCTCCCCTTAACTTTGTGGGATGAGCGCCTCACCTCTAAAGAAGTCGAGCGTGTTATGATAGACGCTAAGATAAAGCGCAGAAAACGTACTGCACACCTCGATGTTCTTAGCGCCACCCTTATTTTGCAAAACTACTTAGACACAACCCAATATGGCTACAGCTGATCAACTTTATAACAAGCTCAAAAATATCCAAGTTGATAACCCCTTATGCAATTATACCTATGAGCGATGCACGCGACTTGCACCCCTTATCAACGAAATTCAAGAGCTCAAAACTGAAAAGAACGCTATCATCCTCGCTCATTCCTATGTCCACCCTGACATTCTCTACGGTGTTGCTGATCATATTGGAGATTCCTATGGTCTCGCAATCAAAGCCAAAGAAACCGATGCAAAAGTGATTCTCTTTCCCGCTGTACGTTTCATGGCCGAAACTGCAAAAATCCTCAATCCAGAAAAAACTGTTATCGATCCTAATCCTAATGGAGGCTGCTCACTCGCAAATAGCATCACAGCCGAAGAAGTCCATCGCCTCCGTCAAAAATATCCCGATCATACCTTCGTCTGCTACATCAATACGACTGCTGCCGTTAAAGCCGCTTGCCATATTTGCGTCACCTCTTCAAATGTTTATCGTATCATTGAAAACCTCCCAAATAACAAGATCTACTTCTTACCCGACAAACTAATGGGGCAAAATGTTCAAAACTACCTTAGAAAAAATAAATGCGATAAAGAATTGCTCATCTATCATGGCACTTGCTATGTGCATGAAGAATTCACCCCTGAAGAAGTGAAACTATTACGTCTTTCGCATCCCGACCTTTCTGTTCTCGCTCACCCCGAATGCACCCAGGCTGTTATTGAAGAAGCTGACGTGATTGGTTCAACGAGTCAAATTGTCAATTACATCAAAAAGAACCAAACGTCTAACCGCCCCTTCCTTGTTCTGACAGAATGTGGCATCACATCACGCCTTCAAGTGGAACACCCCGAACTTAAACTTGTCGGAAGCTGCATGGTTTGTAAATATATGAAGTCAAACAGCCTGGAACTAATCCTTCAAGCCCTCAAAGATCCAACACCAAGCCAAGTCATTGCAATCCCCCCTGAAATTCAGAAAGGAGCTTACGCCTGTATTGATCAAATGTTTCGGGCTTTTTAAACTCACCTTACGCAAAAGAAGGCATTTGCCGTAAGTTTCTCAGCTCATGAAATGCCATTTGATTTGCTCTTCTGCTGATTTTATCATGACTTATGCCAATTCCAAAAAATAAAGCTGCAAATTGAGTTGAAGATTTTTATGAAAAACCGGACTTGGAGAGCGTAGCTAACCACATGATGGCTAGTAACTCACCTTACGCAAAAGAAGTCATTTGCTGTAAATTTCTCAGTTCCTCAAATGCCATTTGATTTGCTCTAACGATTAGTTTGTATTTCAATGAAAAATGATTTAACCTTGTTTTCACTCTCAATATTTCCAATTTACAATAGGCTACAATAGATGCAAATATGTGAGTCTTCTGTGTTTTTACAACTTTTGTGGGAGATTTCTCTAGACTTGCATTTTGTTTGATTGATTTGTGATACTCTTCTATTCTCCATCGTTTTTGATAGATCTCATAGACTTTTTCAGCATCAATTTCTAAGTCATTAGTAACAAGATATAATTCCCCTGTAGACCCATCTTCGTTTTTGAAGACCTTCTTCATTAGGCTCACAGGAAAAGAAAGGTCTTTTAACCAGACCTTTCTTTTTTCACCATCTTTGAGCTCTAGTGTCTTTAAATTTCGATACTTTCTTTTTCTCTTATCTTCTTCCGAAAAGGCCAATAAACGATTCGATTTAATTCCAAAAATAAACTTCTTATTCATTTCATATTCTATAAACTCCATGTTCTTCTTTGCTCCAAACCAATTATCTGCAAGGATATACTCAAAACATATTTTATTTTTTTGGGCTTGTTTTATCTGAGATCGAAACATCTCATTTTTTGTTGTCGATGATCTTCTCATTTCTTTTTTTGTCTTTACGTCACAGAAAATAAGTTCTTTATGAATAGTCTCTATTGAAACCGGAAAAGCTATATCATCGTAACGTACTAAACATGATAGAAGATTAACTCCTTTGATACATCTTCCTTTAGCATGAGAAAAATGCCAACAAATGATTTCATTCTCATCTGTGTAAGGTTTTTCTTCTATCGTATCGTCTATGATCAGGACTCCATTTTTTTCTTTTTCAAACTTTCGCACCTGAGGTTTTATGTATTTCCATAAGTCTTTTGATCCAAGATCGCTCTCTCTTAAAAATCTGCTAATTTTATCATGACTCACTTCTCCTTCTAATAACGCTTCAAGTCCTGTAGCAGTTGCGTATTTGTTTTGGCTGATGAGGTAATCTGTATAAATATCCAGCAATTGTTCTTGAGCCATTTTTTTCTCCTTAATCAGGAAAAAAATAGTGCTTTCAAAAAAATCTTTCAACTCAATTTTGCGTAAGGTGAGTTAATAAAAGTGGATTTTACTTGGATTGATAGTACCACAATTGCTGTTCATCGACATGGTTCTGGTGCTCTTAAAAAAAAGGAGATCGATTGGTCGAGGGCGAAAAGGGGTGAGCACAAAAGTTCATTTAGCCCTTTCCACTGGCGGAATTCAAAGCGCTTGTTTATCTGAGGGTCAACGTGTTGATATGAAAGTATTTCCAAAACTTTGGGAGTTGGGAGAATGGTCGGGAATCCAATATGTCATTGCAGACAAAGGGTATGATTATTCTGCTGTACGTACACCAATCAAAAAAGTTGAAAAATTCCGGTTATTCCAAGACGAGCTAATGCTATTTTCCCAGGTCTCCAAGATATTTATAAATCCTATTACTGGACACGTTCTGCAATAGAACGCTTTTTTGGTCGAGTTAAGGAAAATAAGCGACTAGCGCTAAGATTTGACAAGCTGGCTCACACCTTCTTTTCATTCTTTGCTTTGGCTGCAATCAAGCCTCTTGGATTAATTTGTTAACAGTGCCATATTTATTCTCCTTGATCAGAAAAAAATAGCTCTTTTCAAAAAAATCTTTCGACTCACTTTTGCGTAAGGTGAGTTGAAAAACTGATATTTAAAATATATATAGTCGATTAAGTTTAATTAACTAAATAAAGTTTTTGCTCCTGTCGGGCATAATTTTCCTATTATTTATATTGATATTCAAGCTATAATTATCTCTTAATTTTATTTTTTTGAGGTAAGGATTAATGTGTGTTGATGGAATCGAAAGTACTTCGAATGAATTAAATATTGAAGAAGCGTCATTTGTTTTGGAAAACGAAGAACTTATTGCGGAACAATATTTATGGCATAAGGCTTGTGCACAAAAGACTTCGGTTGGTTGGTGCGATATGATTGCCCATGCTAGTTATGCAACTATGTTATCAATTCCTGTTATCAATCGAATTGTAAGTGCTGCCCTACACCGTTTTGACCCTACGGAAATTTATACTCACTATTTTGATTACTTAAGTGTAGGAGCATTTTCTGACGCCTACCGTTTAATTCAAAAAGGGGTCAATCCTTCTATTAAAAATCCGGAAGGGAAAACTTTTATTGACCTCTTGCTCGACAAAACATGCCCTGAAATCAAGATAACTCAAGAAGAATATACACTCCTAAATAAAGCTCTAGATAGAGGGGGGAACTATGACAAAAACCACCCCAACTTACACTATCTATTAGACATCGCAATCTATCATTGGAAAAACCCCGTTACCTGTGCTCATTTAATTACAGCCGGAATAAACTCTACCTCTCAGCAACTAAAAGGAATTGAATTACTCGCCACAACCTCGACCCCGGCTCAAAATCTCTTTCCTCTAAATTTAAGCTCTCTAAAAAACTTTGTTGAAGACTTAACCGAAAAGTCTCACATCACTTCCACTTTTCTACCGACAGGACGAGAGGCCGAGCTTAAAAAATTAATGATAGCTCTTGGCCACGGCAAAAAAAATAATCTCATGATTACCGGAGAAAGAAACGTTGGAAAAACAACCCTTGTAGAATTACTGGCTAAGAAAATAGTTGAAGGGAATGTTCCTAAACATTTATCAGGAAAAAGAATTCTCTCGCTAAACTTCAATAAATTCCTAATAGAGCTTAATCGTAATGAAGAATTAACCAATGAGATTAGGCAGCTATTTTCAACCCACAAAGAACAATTCATTTTATTTATTGACGATTTCGATTTACTTAGTCAAGATTCAATCGAATTTGTTTTGAACTATCTTCTAGACATAAAGGTTCCATGCATTCTAACTTCCTCTGTTACTTCCTATGGACAATTGATAGAGACCCCCTTTATTCGCCACTCTTTTTTTCAAATCGAACTAAATGAAATGAGCGTCGAAGAATCCTTCTCAGCTCTAAAAAAAGCAGCAAAGTCGATCAAACAGCTAAACCATATTGAAACCGATATCTCAGCATTAGAATTTCTCACTCTCAACGCTAAGCGTTACCTCAAAAGCTCGATTCTTCCCGGTACGCCGATCAATGTCCTCTTTGAAGCCGCAAATCTAATTATGAATCAAAAAGAATATGGCCCCCTTAGGATTCAAGCCCTTAAAAAAAGATTAGAAGAATTAGAACATCATTTAAACCTAGCCCAACATTCTAATCCGGAACAGGCTAAAATCTTTCTAAAGGAAATGACTGAAAAAGAAGCTGAGATTACCAATTTACAAAAAGAAGCTGAGCTCGAATTCTCCCTTTTAGAAGCAAAAAATAGATTGGACACAACCATTCGAATTTTACATATATTATATAACCAAATTCATTCGGATAGACAAGCCTCTCTTAGGCTCCGAATGAGCAAGCAAATTAGCGAATTAGAACGAGAAAAACAATCGATCGAAGCTCGATTAGAAGTGATTGAGCCTATCTATACAAGACATATTGATCAAACACTTATTGTTGAAGTCATAGCTCAATTATCCAATCTTCCAATCTCAAGACTCATGTCAGACGAAAAAGAACTTCTAAAAAATCTCGAGTTGAAACTTAAAACTCGAGTTAAAGGACAAGACCACATCTTAAAAACAGTCAGTGACAGTATCCGTCGATCTCGCTTGGGATTAAGTGGAGATAACCGCCCTCGCGCCGTTTTTCTCTTTGTTGGACCCAGTGGCGTTGGAAAAACGGAATTAGCAAAAGCTTTAACCGAAGAGCTCTTTGGGGACGAAAACCGGATGATCCGCCTTGACATGTCCGAATATAAGTCTAAATATGACCATACCCGCCTTATTGGGGCTTCCCCCGGCTATATTGGCTACGATAAAGGGGGGGAACTTACTGAAGCTCTCAAAAAAACACCTTATAGTGTCGTTTTGCTTGATGAATTTGAAAAAGCCGACCCTGAAATCGCAGACCTTTTCCTCCATGCTTTTGATGATGGACACATTACAGACGCTCAAGGAAATCTAATCAATTGTAAAGAAACCATTTTCATTATGACATCAAACGTCGGGACCGAAACCTATGAAGATCCCAAACGCGATCACGATGGGGATATTGAACGCGCCATAAGAGCATCTTTCCGCACAGAATTCCGAAACCGGATTGACTCCATTCTAAAATTTAAACCTCTTGAAAACACACAAGTCCTCCAAGAGATCGCTAATTACCAACTCAACAACCTTAAAGAAAAGGTAAAAAAACTCTTTTCAATTGATATGGACTGGGCTCCCTCTACTGTTGAATATATCGCTAAAAAAAGCTTCAACCCTGCTTGTGGGGCTCGCTCACTACGTAATTTGATCGAGATTGAAATGATGACGCTAATTACTAATGCTTTTTTAGACGAAAAGATTCAAGAAGGAGATTCGATCACATTTGAACCTCATGAGAGAGATCTTATCATGATGAAGACTGAAGAGATTGATATTTCTTTAAGACAAGATAAAGATAGAGATAAGCATCTTCTAGATTAAGCCCATTCTTGATAAATTGAGAGCTTGTTTCGGCAATCCTTTTGGCTTCTTTATCATGATTCCGTGCCCAATTGACTTGAGAAGGTAAGTTGCTTAGTTCATAATCGATCGGAATATAATGCTCATAGGGTTTTAAAGCCGCATAATACCACATGACAAAAGGTGATTCTTGCTTGAAAGGAACACAGTTAGAGCGAAGCACCCAGTAGTAATGAGAATAAGTCGAAGCATTCCCGTCGACATCGATTAAGTATTTATACTTGAGTGAATCTTCAGGAAAGACAAAATCCCCTACAAGTTGGGATTCTAACAGAAAATCTTCGTTGGTCTCAGCTCCAAGAACAAGCTTAGAGAAACGTGCGTCTACTTCTTGAGGGTGGTCGAGCGAAAGGTAAACCAAACGAGATCGCGGGAAGTTTCGCCAATTAGGCTGACTAAAATCACCACTGCTTGTACTTCCACGCCAAAATGCGATATTTTTTTTTGTCTCCCATAAAGAATCCTCAGAACTCTGATCAAGAGAGGCATTGAAAACTTTATACCCGGTGATCATTTCATGATCAGGAATCATAACCATAAACCGATTACTTTTCTTCTTTGAAAAAACAAAGAGGGGGGCCGGAGTGTCTTTAAGATCATAGCTATCATGGAAAGTGACCAAAAACTCCATATCAGGCAGGTCGACAGTTTTAAGAAGACGACAAAAAGCAGCATTCATATACTTGAAAACACTATGGTTGTCCGTAAAGTCTTTCACATACAAGCGCCCTTGATAGATCTTGTACTTAACTATTAAAAAGTGCTCTTTCCACCCTGGACAGTGCTGGAATTTATCGAGCATAACGCTAATAGTTTGGCGCGAAAAAGAAGAATAAGAAGCAAACTCATCTTCAATTTGGTCTAACATCCACTGAGGAGGGCTTTGAATTTTTTCGAAAAAAGTAGGATTTAAGGGATCATGGTTTATTTCAAATTCAGCAAGGCGTAAATGCTGCCCAACCCCTTTGGGCTTTCTTATCTTTTTGTAAGCTTTGCGTAAGGTAATCCAGCGGTCAACATCCCAGTAGCCTTTTTTTTCTCCTTCCAGATTGATATTTTGAGCAGCTTTAAGCTCTTGACGCAAGTGAGATTTTGTATAAGATTTCATGATTTTTTGGTAAGAAAAACCACCGACTAAAAGCAAGAAGCAAAAAATAAAAATTTTATTCCTCATAATGGGCCTATTGCGAGTTGCGCTTTCTACTTAGAGTAGGAGGGTCAGCTCAGGATCAAAATAAAAAAAATCTCCTCTCTACTGTGCGTGCGTAAGGTGAGTCATAAAATAGCAGCTCGCCACAGTCCCCATAATCACCTCTTATACAAAAAAAGCCCGGAGTTTTGAATCTCGGGCTTTTTATTCTTAATAGCTTGTGAAAGCAAAGTTGAGGATATCCTCTTCTTCGGTATCAACAAACCGCTTCACTCGCTTCTCGTAGTCGCAAAAACCTGTTCCCCCTGGAATCATATGACCCATAATGAGGTTGGCTTTGAAGTCAAGAAGGTAATCTGTCTTTCCTTCGCAAGAAGCATCAGTCAAAACGCGCGTCGTTTCTTGGAAGGACGCGGCTGATACAAACGACTCAGTTCCGAGTGATGCTTTTGTGATGCCTAAAAGAACAGGAGCTGCTTGGGCTGGTTTTCCACCTTCTTCAATCACTTTTGAGTTCTGCTGATGAAATATCTTCTTATCGACATTTTCTCCATAAAGGAATGTAGTATCACCAGGATCGGTTACACGCACTTTTTGAAGCATTTGGCGAACGATAATCTCGATGTGCTTGTCGTTAATATCTACCCCTTGAAGACGGTAAACCTCTTGGACTTGATTCACGAGATACTTCTGAAGTTCACGTACTCCGCAGATATCGAGGATTTCTTGAGGAACCACAAGCCCATCGGTAATCTGCTGCCCCTTTACCACATTATCACCTCGTTGGACGATTAAGTGCTTAGTCAGCGGAATAAGGTGTTCTTCTTCAACACCTGTATCTTCATCGCGTACCACAACGATACGCTTGTTCTTTTGAACTCCTTTGAAATCAATGACTCCATCGAGCTTGGCAATTTCCGCAGCATCGCGAGGACGCCGGGCTTCAAAAAGCTCGGCAACACGAGGAAGACCTCCGGTGATATCCTTTGTTTTGATCGCTCCTCGAGGTAGGCGAGCAAGGATATCCCCTGCTTTGACTTCATCTCCATCGGCAACCGAAATAAAAGCTCCAGAAGGAATCGCATAAGTGCCGACTAGATTCTCATAGTTTTCATCGGCATAAATAATGATTTGGGGGTGAAGTTCACCGCGGTGTTGACGTACAATAACTTCCGTTTGTCCGGTTTGCTTATTGATATCACGAACGGTTGAGATTCCTTCAACAAGATCCTCATATTTAACAAATCCGGGTTTTTCACAAATGATTGGAATGTTGTGCTGCTCCCAGTGACCAATCCGTTCTCCTTTTTTCATTTTGGTACCATCAGGCAGGTAAATTTGTGTACCAAGCTCGACACCATAAGTTTGGAAAGGTTCAATTGATTTTGTGCTGAGAAGTTTTTTATACTCTTCTAACGTCCGTCCTTCATCACGAACGACATGAACAAATCCATTTTTATTGAGAGCTAGCCATCTGCCTTCTTGATTCTGAACCGTACGCAAGTTTTGGTAAATAAGTAGCCCTTCATGTTCAGAAACAAGATCAGGAGTTGCATGAGCTGCCGCAATACCCCCTAAGTGGAACGTTCTCATCGTGAGCTGTGTTCCAGGCTCGCCAATTGACTGGGCTGCAATAATTCCAACAGCTTCACCCATTGCAACACGTCGACCATTTGCCAGGTTGGTTCCATAACAGCGAGCACAAACACCACGTCTAGTTTCACAAGTAAGGGTGGAACGAATGCGGATATTTTCGATACCAGCATCGTCAATTTCTGCTGCTTGTTTAGCAGTCAAAACATCTCCTGCTTTAGAAAGAACCTTTGTTTGGTCTCCAGGCATAAAAACATCATCACAAATAGCCCGACCAAAAATTCGATCGCGAAGAGGTAGGAGCTCTTCTTGCCCCTGCTTAATTGGCGATACTTCAATTCCATTAAGCGTTCCACAATCTCCTTCAGTTACAAGAACATCTTGCGCTACATCAACGAGACGACGTGTCAGATAACCCGAATCGGCTGTTTTAAGGGCGGTATCAGCTAACCCTTTACGAGCCCCATGAGAGGAAATAAAAAATTCGAGAACACTAAGACCCTCACGAAAATTCGAAGTAATTGGAGATTCGATGATTTCTCCGGAAGGCTTTGCCATAAGTCCACGGAGCGCTCCTAGTTGCTTAACCTGAGACTTGTTGCCTCGAGCTCCAGAATCCATCATGAGATAGAGTGGGTTAAGCTGAGCATGGTCAGGCTTGCTAATAATCTTAAAGAGTTGCTCAGCTAAAATCTCAGAAACATCTGTCCAAATACTAATAATCTTAGAGTGTCTTTCTCCTTCCGTAATAACACCATCCTCATACTGCTTTATAACAATCGCAACACGCTTTTGCGTTTTTTCGAGGATCTTTTGTTTATCTTCAGGAATACAGACATCTTTAACGCCCATAGAGAGAGCAGCTTTTGTTGCATGCGAAAATCCGAGATACTTCAAATCATCAAGGAACTTTACACAGGCCTCAAGTCCAACCTTCTTATACGTTTCTAAAACGAGCTCACTCATCTTTTTCTTACGTAAGGCATAGTTTTGGAAACCGAGTTCTTCAGGAACAATCACATTAAAAATTACACGCCCTGGCGTCGTTTCAATAATGCCTGAATCAAGACGCAGCTTGATCTTTTCATGGACATGAAGTCCTCGTCCAAGATCATCAATCCGATCCTCTTTCGAAACATTCTTTTCGTACCAATTAAAGCTACCTGAAGAGCTGATTGCATGAAGCACTTCTTCAGATGAATTGAAAACAAGTGTTTTTTTACCGTGATCTTCCGGAATATAAATCGGATCATGCATGAGATAGTAAAGCCCCAAAATCATATCTTGGGAAGGAACAGCCGCAGGTTTTCCGGAAGACGGTAAGAAAATATTGTCTGGCGCCATCATGAGAAGTTTTGCTTCAATCTGCGCTTCGACGGAAAGCGGCACATGAACAGCCATTTGGTCTCCATCAAAATCAGCGTTAAACGCTGTACAAACAAGAGGATGAATCCGAATCGCTTTACCTTCAATAAGGACAGGTTCGAATGCTTGAATCCCAAGTCGATGCAGAGTCGGGGCACGATTCAGAAGAACCGGATGGCCTTTAATGATTTCTTCTAAAACATCCCAAACTTCTGGGTCTCCTCGTTGAATCATTTTCTTAGCTGAGCGGATTGTGTAAACAAGGCCACGCGCTTTTAGTCTTTTGACAATAAAGGGTTCAAACAACTCGAGAGCCATCTTTTTCGGTAACCCACACTGGTTAAACTTCAGCTCAGGACCGACAATGATGACAGAGCGACCCGAATAATCAACACGCTTACCAAGAAGGTTCTGGCGAAAGCGCCCTTGCTTTCCTTTAAGCATCTCAGAGAGAGCTTTCAGAGGTCTGTTACCGGCTCCCATCACCGGATGGCCATGACGTCCGTTATCAAACAAAGCATCAACAGCTTCTTGCAACATCCGCTTTTCATTACGAATGATCACATCGGGTGTCTTGAGTTTTAGAATCGATTTAAGTCGGTTGTTCCGATTAATAACACGTCGATAAAGATCGTTCAAATCAGATGTGGCAAAACGCCCACCATCTAAAGGAACAAGAGGGCGTAAATCCGGCGGAATCACAGGAACACACGAGATAACCATCCAATCAGGCTTGTTTGGAGATGATCCAAAGTTTTCGATAATTTTCAAACGCTTTGCAAGCTTCATCCGCGCCTGCATCGAACGAGTTTTACGCAGTTTTTCTTTAAGCTCGGCGATCGCAGTAACAAGATCTTCTTTTTCAAGAAGTTCTCGAATTGCATCACCACCCATATTCGCTTTAAAGGAATCAATTCCCCATTTCTCTTGAGCTTCACGAAATTCAATATCGTTGAGGAGCTGCTTTCTTTCCAAAGTAGTGTTACCGGGATCTGTTATAACATACTCCTCGTAGTAGATGATACGCTCCAAATCTGAAACAGACATCCCTAAAATATTTCCGATTCTGGATGGCTGCGTTTTAAAAAACCAAATGTGAACGACAGGAACAGCAAGCTCTATATGAGCCATTCTTTCACGTCTGACCTTTGAGAGAGTGACTTCGACACCACAACGATCACAGATAATTCCCTTGTGTTTAATTTTCTTGTATTTTCCACAAGCACATTCCCAATCACGGGTAGGGCCAAAGATCTTTTCACAAAATAAGCCCCCTTTTTCAGGCTTAAATGTCCGATAGTTAATCGTTTCAGGCTTTTTGATCTCTCCTCGTGACCATTCGTTTCGAATGACATCATCTGAGGCGATTTTAATCGTTAGTTTATCGAATTGAGAATCATGAAATTCATCTTCGTGCATGAAGTTTTCTCCAAAAGAACTCTTAATTAATATTCTTCTTCAGCGCCTTCAGGGCGGACATCAAGACATAATCCTTGCATTTCTTTCACGAGAACGTTGAAAGATTCAGGTATTCCCGCTTTTAAGGTATTGTCTCCTTTAACAATCGACTCGTAGATACGGGTTCGACCTGAGACATCATCTGACTTTACAGTGAGCATCTCCTGAAGCAGGTGGGCCGCACCATAGGCTTCAAGGGCCCAGACCTCCATCTCTCCGAAGCGTTGACCACCCATCTGAGCTTTACCCCCCAGAGGCTGCTGCGTTACGAGAGAGTAAGGCCCAATTGCTCGAGCGTGAATCTTGTCAGCAACAAGGTGAGAAAGTTTGAGCATGTAAATATAGCCAACAACAACAGAATTGTCGAAACGCTCACCTGTTCTACCATCATAAAGAAGCAGTTTACCTGTACTTGAGTAGCCAAACTCTTCCATCATCTCCCAAATACGGTCTTCAGGAAACCCTTCGAAGACAGGGCTTTTTACGTAGATGCCGGATTTCTTAGCAACAAGTCCTAAATGTGTCTCGAGTAATTGTCCCATATTCATACGAGATGGAACACCGAGTGGATTAAGGATAATCTCAATAGTCTGTCCATCAGAAAGGTAAGGCATGTCAGCTTCCGGTACAATATTGGATACGACACCCTTGTTTCCGTGACGCCCCGCCATTTTATCACCGACCTGTAGCTTACGCTTAGTAGCAACATAAACCTTGACCTGGCGAATAATCCCCGGATCTAGCTCGATGTCTCCCTTACGCATATATTCTACTTCTGACTTATGTTCCATTTGCAGCTTTTGCATTTCGATCTCATGATCGCGCAAGATCTTTTTGAGCGTCTCATATGTATCGTTGTAAGGAAAGATCAAATGATCGGGATTTTCCGACTCAAGAAGTTCAAGCATTTCTTGGTTGATCTTATCTTCTTTTTTGATAACAACATCTCCGGTGATACGGTGCATGATAGAATCGGGAGCTTCGTCTCCAAGAAGTAATGCTCCAAGCTTTTCGTGAAACTGCATCAAAAGATCGGTTTCTTTTTCCTTATATTCCTTATGAACATCTTTGATACGGGTCGCTTCCTCAACCAGCTCATCGTCGGTTTTAGAAAGGCGATCGCGTCGGCTGAAGACCTTAACATCCATGACAACCCCCTCAGTTCCCGGAGGTGCTGTAAGTGAAGCATCCTTAACATCCGCAGCCTTCTCTCCAAAAATCGCACGTAAAAGTCTCTCTTCAGGAGAAAGCTCAGTTTCCGATTTTGGGGTAATTTTTCCAACGAGGATATCTCCTGATTGAACTTCAGCTCCGATTCGGATGATTCCATCTTCACCAAGATCGGCTAAGGCTTCTTCTGAAACATTAGGGATATCTCGTGTGATTTCTTCTTTTCCAAGCTTTGTATCTCGAGCTGTGAGTTCAAATTCTTCAAGGTAAACAGATGTATAAGCATCTTCCTTAATCAATTTTTCAGACATAATAATCGCATCTTCGTAGTTGTATCCACACCAAGGCATGAATGCAACTAGGACATTTTTTCCCAGAGCAACTTCACCTTTGTCGGTCGCAGGACCATCGGCAAGGATATCTCCAGCAATCACTTCATCTCCAATATTGCAAAGTGGGGTTTGGTTGATGCTAGTTCCTGCATTTGACCGCATAAATTTATTCAGTCGGTAGTTTTTCTTGTTCATGCGATTCGCTTTTGACGCGATTACAATATTGAAGCCATCGACAAACTCAACAACCCCATCTTCTTCAGCAATAATTACAGCACCAGAGTCTCGAGCCACTCTTTTTTCAAGGCCTGTACCCACAATCGGAGCATCTGTCTTGAGAAGAGGCACAGCTTGGCGCTGCATGTTTGAACCCATCAAAGCACGATTCGCATCATCATGTTCCAAGAAAGGGATCAGACCCGTGATTACTGAGACAAGCTGTTTCGAAGAAACATCCATATGCGTAACTTTTTCAGCTTCAATCTTGAGAGGCTCGCCGCGGTGGCGCGCCCAGACAATCGGCTCGACAAACATATGGACTTCGTCAAGAACTGCCGAGGCCTGTGCAATTACGCTTTTTTCTTCTTGATCGGCTGTCATGTATTCAATTTCTTCAGTAACAACACCATCTCTTACAATCCGATAGGGTGTTTCGATAAAACCAAATTCGTTGATCTTAGCAAATGATGAAAGAGAGGTAATTAGACCAATATTTGGTCCTTCTGGTGTTTCAATCGGACAAACACGACCATAGTGGCTCGAATGAACGTCCCGTACTTCAAAGCCTGCACGTTCACGGTTAAGACCTCCGGGTCCTAGAGAAGAAAGACGTCGTTTATGAGTGAGTTCCGCCACTGGATTAGTTTGATCCATAAACTGAGAGAGCTGAGAACGTCCAAAGAAATCTTTTAAGACGCCGGCTAGACCCTTTGCAGAAACAAGTTTTCCTGGAGTTAAAGTATCAGAAGAAAAGTCAAAAAGGTTCATTCTTTCCTTGATGATTTTTTCCATACGAGCCAAGCCAATGCGACATTGGTTCTGAATGAGTTCCCCAACGGATCGGACGCGACGGTTCCCTAAGTGGTCAATATCATCAACATGAGCCTCTTCATCGCCTCTTTTGAGACGAATTAAGTACTTCAAAGCATCTACAATATCTTCTTTCTTAAGAGTAACATGTTCAAGTTCTTCATCAGTGGTTTCCCTACCAAGCTTTCGGTTTAACTTATAGCGACCGACTTTACCTAAGTTATAGCGCTTAGGGTCGAAAAAAAGACGCATAATCGTTGAGCGTGCATTTGAAAGTGTTGCTGGCTCACCGGGCCGGATTTTACGATAAAAATCTTTTAAAGCCGACTCATAAGAATCCGTTGGGTCTTTTGCAAGCATCTTAATAATTGGGCTTGTTTCATCAGCATCTTCAGCAATTCGAACAGCATTGATCCCTGCATCGAACATGCGTTTAAGCATCGCAGTCGTTAACTTCTCAGAAGCCTTGCCAAAAACGACTCCTGTATCTTCATCCAGAATATCTTCGGCTAAGATCTTTCCTACGAGCTTCGGGAAGTCTTTATCAGACTTAATCTTCACTCGGTGGGTACTAAAAAATTCTTCAATAATATCTGAATCCGAGGAATAACCAAGAGTTCGAACAAATGACGTCGCTAGGACTTTACGACGTCTTTTCTTGCGGTCAACGTAAATATAGATAAGGTCGTTGATATCAAATGAAGCTTCTAACCAACTACCGCGATAAGGAATGATACGGAAAGAGTAAAGAACGTTTCCTTTAGAGTGTTTTTCTTGTTCGAATGAAATTCCAGGGGAGCGGTGCAATTGAGAAACAATCACCCTTTCAGCCCCATTAATAATAAAAGTTCCCTGCTCCGTCATCACTGGAACAGTTCCCATGTAAACCTCTTCCTCCTTGATTCCTGTCTCATCAGTCAATCGGAATTTCACTTTCAAGATGACATTATAAGTAATTCCTCGCCGAATACATTCTTCAGGAGAATATTTAGGAACTCCAAGATTATAAGAAAGATATTCTAGGACAGTTTTCTCATCATAAGATTTGATCGGAAATATTTCTCTAAAGACTTCCTCTAATCCAATATTTTCTCTTTCATGAGGGAGTTTATCAGCTTGAAAAAACTGATAGAAGGATTTAATTTGAACCTCAATTAGATTCGGAAGATCGATGATTTCTTCTTTTTCTCGAAAACTCACCCGCTCTGGGGGTCTTTTTAGCATGAAAATGCCTCCGTTAAGACGTTCTTTAAAAAATATACGAAAGCAGAAACCTCGCTGCAATGAGGTTTCTGCTTGTGAACTAAAGACTCAAATTGCTTAGTCTTAGACACCCTTTAAAGTGACCTTTGCTCCTGCATCTGTGAACTTTTTCTTAATTTCCTCAGCTTCTGCTTTTGGAGCACTGTCTTTAACAGCTTTAGGAGCTCCTTCAACAAGCTCTTTTGCTTCTTTGAGGCCAAGTCCAGTCACTTCCCGAACAATTTTAATGACGGCAATTTTCTTATCTGCTGGAAATTCATCAAGCATAATTTGGAAATCAGTTGCTTCTTCAACAACGGCTTCTCCCCCAGCTGCAGGTAGTGCCATCATCATAGGAGCTCCGGCTGCGGCCTTCACATCCCATTTTTCTTCCAGTGCTTTCTTCAGTTTAGACATATCTAAAACTGAAAGTTGGCTTAATGTCTCGACTAATTGATCAACATTTGCTTCTTGTTGTGCCACAGTTTTTCCTCTTTGCAAAATTCAATTTAATAGTTTTTTAGTTGCCTTCTGGCTGCTGCTTCTGAATCTTATTTTCCAAGCAGAAAATGGGGCTTGTAAGAAGTGCCTCCATCACAGCTAAGGTTTGAGACATAGGAGCTTCTAAGGTACCAAGGAACTCAGCACGCATTTGCTCTTTGCTTGGTAGCTGCGAAATCTCCTTGATTTCTTGAGATGAACACAGTTTACCTTCAAAGCGTCCCCCAAGAACTTCAAGCATCTCCTTATTGTCTTTCTTAAATGCGTATACGGCTTTCGTCGTTGCTACAGTATCTTCTCCTGTATAAACGATGCCGATATGACCTTCTAACGTAGCGCGATCTAAAGTGAGTCCTACTTCGCTAGCGGCTTTTAAAAAAACCCTCTTCTTTATGACATAGAAAAAACCACCTGTCTGAGTAATAGCGCTTCTAAACTCATAAGCTAAATTAGGATCCATTCTCTGATATTGAGTCATGAGAAAGGCCGGAGAAGACTCCACTTGCTCTTTGACTTCATCTAATAATAGTTGTTTTTCTTCTCGCATTTTCCTTGCCTTTTCTTTTAGCTTAGAGTGAGTGAGTTTAAGTCGATTTTAATTCCGGGTCCCATCGTAGAAGAAAGGAAAAGAGACCTGAGAAACTGTCCTTTTGCAGAAGCTGGTTTCATTCGAGAAATAGCCGAAATTAGAGATTCAATGTTTTCAATAAGATGCGCCTTTGAAAAGGAAATCTTTCCAACGAAGTTATTCACCACACTATTCTTATCAACTTTAAACTCAATCTTTCCTTTTTTAAGCTCTTCAACAGCTCGCTTAACATCTGTTGTTACAGTTCCTGCTTTCGGGGTTGGCATTAACCCGCGAGGGCCTAAAACCTTACCAAGTTTACCAACTTCGCGCATCATGTCAGGAGTTGCGACTAAGGCATCAAAGTCAGTCCATCCTCCTTTGATCTTATCAATAAGTTCTTGGTCTCCAGCTTGATCGGCACCCGAATCAAGAGCCTCTTTTACCTTCTCTCCTTTTGTAAGAACAATAACGCATAAGGTTTTTCCTGTTCCGTGAGGAAGCATAACTGTGCTACGAACTTGTTGATCGGATTTCTTTGGATCAACACCTAGCTTAAGCGCAAGCTCTACCGACTCATCAAACTTTACAGGAGGATTTTTTTTCAAAATATCAACAGCCTCACTTAAAGGATAACTTTTGGTTTGTTCAAAGCGTTTCAGAACTTCTTTATATCTCTTACTTCTTTGTGTCATTTACCTTTAGCCTTCAATTACATCTACACCCATGGATCGCGCTGTCCCTTCGACAATGCGCATCATCGCTTCTTCTGAACCAACTCGCAAGTCAGGACGCTTAATTTCTGCAATCTTCTTTACTTGAGCCTTTGTTAATTTCCCAACTTTATCTCGATTAGGCACACCCGAACCCTTCTCAACCCCCAGCTCCTTTAAAATAAGTTTTGCAATCGGAGGTTGCTTTGTAATGAATGTAAAACTTTTATCCGAGTATACAAAAATTTCAACAGGAAGAACATCACCTGCTTTATCCTGCGTTTTGGCATTAAACTCCTTGCAAAAACCCATAATATTGACTCCCGCTGCACCAAGAGCGGGTCCAATAGGAGGTGCTGGATTTGCTTTGCCAGCAGGAATTTGAAGTTTAATCTTCTTCTCTAATTTCTTCGCCATATGATATATATTCCCTTCTATTCTACTTCTGCATCAGCAGGAACTTCTTCAACTTGCCAAAATTCTAAGTCATCAACACGAGTCTCTCTTCCGAAAATTGCAACCATTACACTAAGTCTTCCTCTTTCGTGGTGAACCTCTAAGACAGTTCCCATAAAGTTCACAAAAACACCATCCGTGATCTTAACATGACTTCCTATAGAAAGTTTATGCTTATGAACAACCTCACCTTTTCTGTCCTGTAGATCTCTTAAAATCTGTTCAACTTCTGGTATTGAAAGAGGGACTGGCTTCCCTCCTCCAAGAAAATCAATGACTCCATTTGTCTCTTTAACATACATCCAAGAATCATCTGTAAGCTTCATCCTAACAAGAGCATAGCCAGGCCAAAGACGCTTTTCGCTAATTTTCTGTTCTCCCCTCTTGACTTCCGAAACATTTTCAGAGGGCACAAGAACCTCCTCAATCATATCTGACATCCCTTTAGCATCGCGATTTTCTTCTAGATTTCTTTTAACCTTCTTTTCATGCCCAGACATGACTTGAATGACGTACCAACGACTCTCCATCCTTCTCCTTCTTCTAGCCTCCAATCAACCGAGCTAATCCAGCAACCCCATTTAAAATAAAGCGAATAAGAAGATCGACAACATATATGCCTAATCCTAAAACAAAGATTGCAGTGATCACAATTTTCGTGCAGGTATGAAGCTCTTCCTTTGTGGTCCAGGATACTCGCTTCATTTCCTCTTTCATTTCCTGAAAGAACCCATTTCTTATAGCTCTTTTCTTTTTTGTTGCCGCAATTCCTGCAACTTTTTGAGAGGTTGTCATATTTGGCTTTCTCTTATTCTTCACTTAAGTCCTATGTTTAACCGAGTGCGGAGGGATTCGAACCCCCGACCGGCGACTTTGGAGATCGCTGCTCTACCAACTAAGCTACACACCCACCGATCTTAAGTTTTACCTAAATATAGAGAAGGAGAGGTCTTATAAAAACCTCCCCTTATAAGCAAAACTTACTCGATAATTTTAGTTACCGTTCCAGCTCCGATTGTGCGTCCCCCCTCACGGATAGCAAAACGCATTCCTTCTTCCATTGCAACTGGTTGAATCAGTTCACCTGTCAGCTCAACATTATCTCCAGGCATCACCATTTCTGTTCCTTCCGGAAGAGTAACGGTTCCTGTCACATCTGTTGTTCTGACAAAGAATTGTGGCCGATATCCTGTGAAAAATGGTTTATGACGTCCACCTTCCTCTTTCTTAAGAATATAAACAGTTCCTTTAAACTTCGTATGAGGGGTGCAAGTTCCTGGAGCGGCAAGAACCATTCCTCTCTCAATATCTTTTCTATCGATTCCTCGTAAGAGACATCCAACGTTCTCTCCAGCTCGCGCTTCGTCGAGAAGCTTGTTGAACATCTCAAGGCCTGTTGCAACAGTTTCTCTGGTTTCACGAAGACCAACAATCTGAATCTTATCATTGACTTTAATCACCCCTTTTTCAACACGACCAGTTGCAACGGTTCCTCTACCTGAAATAGAAAACACATCCTCAATCGGCATAAGGAAAGGCTTGTCAACTTCACGCTCAGGCGTTGGGATCTTTTCATCAACAGCTTTCATGAGCTCATCGATGCTTGCCCCCCACTCCGCATCTCCTTCTAGAGCTTTAAGCGCAGATCCACGGATAATTGGACAATCCTTATACCCTTGAGCTTCGAGCATCTCGGAAACTTCCATCTCAACGAGATCTACAAGTTCTTCATCACCCTTTCCAATTTGATCCATTTTGTTTAGGAATACAACAATCGAAGGAACTCCAACCTGTCTTGCAAGAAGAACGTGCTCCTTTGTCTGAGGCATTGGCCCATCTGTTGCACCTACAACAAGAATCGCACCATCCATTTGAGCAGCACCTGTAACCATATTCTTGACATAGTCGGCATGCCCGGGACAGTCGACATGTGCATAATGTCTATTATCTGTTTCATACTCGACATGACTTGAGTTAATTGTGATCCCACGTGCTTTTTCTTCAGGACTATTATCGATAGATGCATAATCACGGTATTTAGCACCACCCTTCTTTGCAAGATACGATGTGATCGCTGCTGTTAGTGTTGTCTTACCATGGTCGACGTGACCAATCGTCCCGATGTTTACGTGGGGCTTGGTTCTTTGAAAAGCTTCCTTTGCCATCGTAGTTTTCCTCCGCTTAGGCTCGTAGTATATTCTGTTTCATTTTTGAACGCTTGATTTAAGATCTTTTCCATGCCCAGAGTAGGAATTGAACCTACGACCGCTTACTTACCATGCAAGTGCTCTACCTCTGAGCTATCTGGGCTCTTCAACCTTATAAGTGTTCGAATCTCTATCACTTTTCTTTTAAGAAATCTAAAAGATTGGTAAATTCTCAGGTCATGATTCGAGAACGTTAACGCTTATGAGTTTTTAGTCGAATGCAACAAAGTTTAACTATCAACTAAAAAAAAAGCAACACCTATCGAAAAAGAAATCAAAAAGATCAGTTTGATTGTATGGTTTGAAATTCAAAAATGAAGGAGAAAGTTGCCCTATAATCGATTAACTCTAAAATTTTACGAATTGGACGAAAAGTTTTTATGGGGAGCAAAACTGACTTTAAGCAAGTCAGTGAGTTCGAACACGCAGCTAGCCATAATAAAGATTCAGGTGAATCCGAAAAATTTTAAAGTTATACCATTTATCAAAAATAACTTGCAGAATTAGACTTGATCTTTTCATCTAAGTTACTCACCTTACGCAAAATTGAGTTGAAAGATTTTTTTGAAAGCACTATTTTTTTCCTGATTAAGGAGAAAAAAATGGCTCAAGAACAATTGCTGGATATTTATACAGATTACCTCATCAGCCAAAACAAATACGCAACTGCTACAGGACTTGAAGCGTTATTAGAAGGAGAAGTGAGTCATGATAAAATTAGCAGATTTTTAAGAGAGCGCGAACTTGGATCAAAAGACTTATGGAAATACATAAAACCTCAGGTGCGAAAGTTTGAAAAAGAAAAAAATGGAGTCCTGATCATAGACGATACGATAGAAGAAAAACCTTACACAGATGAGAATGAAATCATTTGTTGGCATTTTTCTCATGCTAAAGGAAGATGTATCAAAGGAGTTAATCTTCTATCATGTTTAGTACGTTACGATGATATAGCTTTTCCGGTTTCAATAGAGACTATTCATAAAGAACTTATTTTCTGTGACGTAAAGACAAAAAAAGAAATGAGAAGATCATCGACAACAAAAAATGAGATGTTTCGATCTCAGATAAAACAAGCCCAAAAAAATAAAATATGTTTTGAGTATATCCTTGCAGATAATTGGTTTGGAGCAAAGAAGAACATGGAGTTTATAGAATATGAAATGAATAAGAAGTTTATTTTTGGAATTAAATCGAATCGTTTATTGGCCTTTTCGGAAGAAGATAAGAGAAAAAGAAAGTATCGAAATTTAAAGACACTAGAGCTCAAAGATGGTGAAAAAAGAAAGGTCTGGTTAAAAGACCTTTCTTTTCCTGTGAGCCTAATGAAGAAGGTCTTCAAAAACGAAGATGGGTCTACAGGGGAATTATATCTTGTTACTAATGACTTAGAAATTGATGCTGAAAAAGTCTATGAGATCTATCAAAAACGATGGAGAATAGAAGAGTATCACAAATCAATCAAACAAAATGCAAGTCTAGAGAAATCTCCCACAAAAGTTGTAAAAACACAGAAGACTCACATATTTGCATCTATTGTAGCCTATTGTAAATTGGAAATATTGAGGGTGAAAACAAGGTTAAATCATTTTTCATTGAAATACAAACTAATCGTTAGAGCAAATCAAATGGCATTTGAGGAACTGAGAAACTTACAGCAAATGACTCCTTTTGCGTAAGGTGAGTTAGGAATTGTTTAGCATACCCTTGATGTCGGTAGGTTTTTTCAATCACAATAATCCTGATTGCAGCTCTCTCCTCTGGCCATAGATGAATATGAGCATATCCGATAATCTCTACACCTTTGTATAAGACAAAATGGAGATGCTGCGTATGATTAAAGGTCCATTCGTAAGGATCCGAAGTGGAAATTTTATCAAAAAAATAACGATTTCTTAGGTCTTTAAGCTGCTTCCCACTCGTTAAAATGGGTGCAAATGACAAATCGTAAACGGTTAAATCCTGCACGCTTCAAAACGCTCCCAATAAAAGCATTCTTTCCAAGGTTGTATCCAGTAAACATCGAGTTATTCTTTTGAAAAGAGGCCTTCTTCTGAAGCAATTCAAGCTTCAGCGCTCCATACTCATCACGAACCTCAGGATGGCTTCTCAGGTGATCACGAAATGTCAGATTGAGTTCGATCTCGGGGTTCCCTTCCTTGTAAACATGAAGGTTCACTTGCCTTTCACCACGCTTACTAAAACCATAATGCATTGGGATGTTGTATTCTCCACGATACTTAAACCCAATATTTTCTAATTTTTGAATGGTATTTTCTGGGTTTTTGGTAGCAATAATAATGTCAATCTTAGGTTTAGCAGCAAGCCCCGGAATAGAAGTCGACCCTATATGATGAATGGCTATTGCAAGATCGCCTAGTGCCTCTTTAATGAGCTTTGCCTCCGACTCAAACTGCTTAGGCCAACCGGGATCATAAGGAACAACTTCAATTTTTCTTGTCTCTTTTTTTGGCACTATGTTGTCTACTCCATTTACAGCATTCCAAAAACAAAAAATACATAAACTTAGAAGAAGCTTCATCCTCTTAGCCCACTATGAGGCAGGTGCTTCATCAAGAAAATACTCGTCACAAAGCTCAGTAATCGCATCCCCAAATCCCCATCCTAAATCAGCAGTATTTTGCTGAATGGCAAAACACCTTTTTCGAAAATGATCCTTGAGTCCATACTTTTCCATATCTTTTAAAGTCTTATGAAACATACTTTCCATGCTATCGTAGAAACGCGCATCAATGTCACCATATTCCAAAGTGCATTCCACTCCATACTCAACATATGTCAGTTGAAGATCGATCGCTAAAGATGGATTTGCATTGACCTTCTTAAAATCACGAATTGCTTTTCGAGCAATCGAATAATTCAACTCTGGAAAATCTCGCCTATTAGCGTGCGGGGAGAATTGCCTCTCAAGGATTTTCTTATACTTCTCAACCAACTGACAAGTGCTTTCAGGTTCTATTTGTGGGATATAATATTCCCGAACCGACTCAAATGTTCTATATAAGGTGAGCAATTCATCCCTTAACCACTCTTCATCTTGAGTCTTTAAATAATTTTTAAAGTTTTTGATACTCATAAATTAATCCTAAACAGAAACCTTTAAGATTTATTCTCTATTGATTCACTCACCTTACGCAAAAGAAGTCATTTGCTGTAAATTTCTCAGTTCCTCAAATGCCATTTGATTTGCTCTAACGATTAGTTTGTATTTCAATGAAAAATGATTTAACCTTGTTTTCACTCTCAATATTTCCAATTTACAATAGGCTACAATAGATGCAAATATGTGAGTCTTCTGTGTTTTTACAACTTTTGTGGGAGATTTCTCTAGACTTGCATTTTGTTTGATTGATTTGTGATACTCTTCTATTCTGCATCGTTTTTGATAGATCTCATAGACTTTTTCAGCATCAATTTCTAAGTCATTAGTAACAAGATATAATTCCCCTGTAGACCCATCTTCGTTTTTGAAGACCTTCTTCATTAGGCTCACAGGAAAAGAAAGGTCTTTTAACCAGACCTTTCTTTTTTCACCATCTTTGAGCTCTAGTGTCTTTAAATTTCGATACTTTCTTTTTCTCTTATCTTCTTCCGAAAAGGCCAATAAACGATTCGATTTAATTCCAAAAATAAACTTCTTATTCATTTCATATTCTATAAACTCCATGTTCTTCTTTGCTCCAAACCAATTATCTGCAAGGATATACTCAAAACATATTTTATTTTTTTGGGCTTGTTTTATCTGAGATCGAAACATCTCATTTTTTGTTGTCGATGATCTTCTCATTTCTTTTTTTGTCTTTACGTCACAGAAAATAAGTTCTTTATGAATAGTCTCTATTGAAACCGGAAAAGCTATATCATCGTAACGTACTAAACATGATAGAAGATTAACTCCTTTGATACATCTTCCTTTAGCATGAGAAAAATGCCAACAAATGATTTCATTCTCATCTGTGTAAGGTTTTTCTTCTATCGTATCGTCTATGATCAGGACTCCATTTTTTTCTTTTTCAAACTTTCGCACCTGAGGTTTAATGTATTTCCATAAGTCTTTTGACCCAAGATCGCTCTCTCTTAAAAATCTGCTAATTTTATCATGACTCACTTCTCCTTCTAATAACGCTTCAAGTCCTGTAGCAGTTGCGTATTTGTTTTGGCTGATGAGGTAATCTGTATAAATATCCAGCAATTGTTCTTGAGCCATTTTTTTCTCCTTAATCAGGAAAAAAATAGTGCTTTCAAAAAAATCTTTCAACTCAATTTTGCGTAAGGTGAGTGATTCAATTTCCTTCACTGCGTTTAAAAAGTGTTTCTCAATGAGAGATACATTGTCATTTTTCAGCTGTTTTTGATACTTTTGGTATTCCTCACAGGCCTTATCAATAGCACTCTGATGACTGATTTTGCCTGCATTCAAAAGGATATCCCGAGGCGAGGCTACTCGCAAAAAATCATCGAGCTTAACAATCCAATCCTTCATGTACATGGGATTTTTATGGAGCGCCTGAAGTTCAGCAAACTCTAAGTACATGGAAACAAATCGATTTAAAATGCCCAGTTCTTCTTCATTTTTGCAATCTCAGCATCTGATCGACTGATATTTTTCCCAGACCAAGAGGTGAGTCCCATGTATTTTTTACTGCTATTGACTCTTTTATAGATAATTTCAGCGGCCGTATGTCCATGCGCTGCCCAATGCATCTTGTTTTGTATAATTCGAAAAAAATCTTTAGATGTTTCAGTGTTAGGATCATAGTCAATACTTGTTGCGTAGATATCTAAGACTTTCCTCCAGAAGACTTTTTCTGAGGATCGAATATCTCGAATGCGCGCGAGGAGTTCTTCAAAATAACTCCCCCCGCCAAGCCTTTTTAGCTGCTCGTCATCCAAAACAAAACCCTTAATTAGAAACTCTTTTAATCGAGTCGTTGCCCAAATACGGAATTGGGTACCTCTATGAGACTTAACGCGATAGCCTACTGAGATTATAGTATCGAGGTTGTAGTGATCTACTTGACGAGCAACCTCTCGAACCCCTTCTTTTTGAACTATCCGGAAATTCCGGACAGTTGAATCTACAGATAGTTCTCCTTCCTTGAAGATATTTTGAATGTGCTCAGAAATCGTTCTTTTATCCTTACTAAACAGCTCAGCCATTTGTGCTTGGGTAAGCCATACAGTCTCATCAAAAAGCTGAACTTCTATTTGTGTCTTCCCATCTTCTGTTTGATAAAGAATAAGTGAACCGTTATTAGCAGAATTATCCATAAGCTTTTCTCTCGTAAGGATAAGCCCTAGATTTTATAGACATTTCTATTTTCTTTCACGATTTTCCGCATTTTTTCCGCAACTGGTAGGAAAATAAGAGAATATTTTAGAACAAGTCCGAACATCTTCTGAATTTTCTTGCGAGAGAAAAGTAGTTCTGATTTAATCTTGTGTGTTCAGAGTTTCCTTATGAAGAGGTCTCATAATCCGTTGGTCGTAGGTTCAAGTCCTACTTGCCCTATTTTTTAATAGCTAGCAAATCGGCTATTAAAAAACGAATCTTTTATTATTAAAGGGATTGTTCCGAGTAATCTTTTAGTGCATCTGATCCCCAGGGAAACTTCATGCGGATAGGGGGGACCTCATCGCGCAATATATCGATACGACACATGCCCCCTAGTTTTCCAATTACTGCTGGCATTAATCCCACACCTAACAGTTGACCATTTTCATCAGCTTTAACCTGGAAATAAAGGACTTCGCCACATGAAGTAGAAATGCAGTTTAGAGATTCATGGGGCTTAAAACCTTCTCCGTTTAGTTGATATATAGAATGTTCAAGACTTACTGCAATGACTTTTGCTTTTGCCCCGTCTTTCGCTACGGCTTCATTGACTATCACTTCTTCATTTGTATTTCGGCCAACCGTATCCGGTCCTTGACTGGAGGCTATTTTGCTTAAAGCCACTTCGTATGTCTCTTGATGAATGGGGTGATCATCATCTGCACGAATGTAATATCTTAATATGCCATTACGAGATGAAATGTAGACGATTTTTTCTGGAGGAAGCTCGCGCCTATCCGGGCCATAAATAAATATTCTTATTTCTACATTTTTAGCAATGAAAGGATAGTTGTGAAGGTAAGACCTAACTTCCTCATTGTTATTAATATCGGATAAATACTCTCTAACGGCATAAACAATCAGTTCTCTTGCTTCCTCAAGATCTACTTCATGAAAAAACTGGAAGCTCATGGCTAGCATTTCTATTTGATGCATCATTTGTCCACCAGTGCCGATTAAGAGCAGGTTTTTTTTCTCTTTCAATTTTTTCGCGGTCTCTTCTGTGATTTGATTAACGATTTTTTCATCATCTGATAATTGGTATGTCATCGAATCACAACTAAAAATTAAAGAAAGCATCAACAAAACCACTGGAAAATTTAAAAAACGCTTCATTCTGTATCTCCATATTTTTTTATGTAGTTTTTAATATGACGCTCTATTGTCTCTGAAAAAGTAGGGCTTGCAAATTCATGATCCCAAAATTTAGCATTGGGATGAGGCTCTAATATATGAAGTTCATTTCCATATTTTAATTTTCCCATAATATCAAGACGGGTAGCAAAATCCCGTCTGCAATGAATAAGATTAGCGAGAGCATTTACTTTTAGAAGAAATGGCTTGCAAAGCTTCTTCATATGTCTCCTCACAAATAGCTTGACGAAAGTTATCTGGACCTCGAATATAATAATCAACGATTCCATTAATGGCTGAAATATAATAAATTTCCTCTGGAGGAAGCTCACGCCTATTCGGGCCATAAATAAATATTCTTATTTCTACATTTTTAGCAATGAAAGGATAGTTGTGAAGGTAAGGCCTAACTTCCTCATTGTTATTAATATCGGATAAATACTCTCTAATGGCATAAACAATCAGCTCTCTTGCTTCCTCAAGATCTACTTCATGAAAAAACTGGAAGCTCATGGCTAGCATTTCTATTTGATGCATCATTTGTCCACCAGTGCCGATTAAGAGCAGGTTTTTTTTCTCTTTCAATTTTTTCGCGGTCTCTTCTGTGAGTTGATTAACAATTTTTTCATCATCTGATAATTGGTATGTCATCGAATCACAACTAAAAATTAAAGAAAGCATCAACAAAGCCAGTGAAAAATTTAAAAAAAGCTTCATTCTGTATCTCCATAGTTTTTTATGTAATCTTCGATATGCTCTTGTAAAGGAACTGAAAAAGTAGGGCTTGCAAATTCATGATCCCAAAATTTAGCATTGGGATGAGGCTCTAATATATGAAGTTCATTTCCATATTTTAATTTTCCCATAATATCAAGACGGGTGACGAAATCCCGTCTGCTCATATAATTATGAGATTGGAAACACAACTTCCTGGGGATAATGACGGAGGGGTTAATCGCCAGGACGATAATTCTTTGGCGGACCGATTCTGAAGAGGTGATAAGGGCATTTTTCACGTGATCTGCTCCTCCGCTATGGCAGATTTGCAAAAATTTTGCATCAGACCCATGCGTCAAAATAAAGCGAGCCCATTGATTTCTTAAATGTTGCAGGAGGTGTGTGAAAACCTGCATGCCCCATGGCGCATTCAGCGACATCGGCACCAAATGAAAGGAGTTTATTGGCAATTCCTGTTAGGTTCCTTGCAAGAGGTCCCGACAGGTTCGATGCATTATAGATTCCATAAATCTTGGCACCTCGGGCATATTGACTTAAGTAGTGGGCACTTTCTAATGAATCTGATCTTGAGTTTTGAATTCCATTGATAAACCCTATAGCGCCATTTTGAAGATCAAATGAACCGACTTGAAAAGCTCCTGAATTTCCAACCTCATGATCTGCAGATAGAGAAGCGAGGGTATTTGAAATGCCAACGACTGAGGTTTTTTGATAGGCAAAAGAGGCAAAACGCCCATCTAAGTCCATGTAATTGATGGGATCGCCGTTTGTATAGGAGTAGAGGTCCATGCAGAGGGGATATCCAATGGGATCGGTGCTGATAAACCTTCCCGCTTTGGGATCATAATATCTTTTTCCCATGAGGATGAGTCCCGTGAGGTCTTGGGATTTGCTATGCCAGGAAAGGGACTGCGCATAGGAGAGGAGGTCTGTGGGAATAAATGGCTGAGATTGGGGACCATAGGATGAGCAGACAGAGGGGGCATGCTGCGTCCCTTCCTCGGTGATGATTGCGGTCAGTTCGCTCAAAGCGTTATGCATGAGGAAGGCAGAGGCCCCTGTTTCATCAACGAGGGCATCACAAGAGTCTGGTCCATAGAGTTTCCAATAGGTTTTATTCTCTATTTGAATGCCGATTTCTTGGAGTTCTTCTTCAGGGTCATAAAGAGAAGTTGTAGAGATCGTAGAGCTATTTGCCGGGGTATAGCGTGTTTGGAGCCTTCTTCCTAGTGCATCATAGGAGGCTTCCCAGGTCATTGCAGGGTCGGTGACTTTGAGAAGGCGTCCCCAAGGATCCCATTCGAACTGTCTTTGCCCTTGAGAGACGACTTGTCCCATGGAGTCATAGTTTGTTCTTAGAGAATAATTATCTATAATTTCTGCGATCACTCTACCAAAGGAATCCAGACCATCGTGGGGTATTTGGTTGTTTTGTGCTGCTGTCCGGATCCCTGTTCCAATACTTCCAAAATCAAATGTGTAGCTTTCTGTCCCTGCTGTTTGCAAGTGTCCTCGCGACGTGTAGGCGAACTGTTTTTGAATAAAGGGAGAATGGTAAGAGGTTAGCTTCCCTGATGCATTCCACCCTAGGGTTTCTTGGATTACACCACTGGGCAATTGTGTTGAGATGACTTCGGGAAGTCCGGAAGAGTTATAGTGTGTGGCTATGGTTGTGAGCGGCGTTTCTTTCCTTTTTAATGCGCCGCTTTGATCATAGGTATATGTCAGACAAGTTCTTCCGAAAGTAACTGCAGCAATTCTACCTTTTTGATAGACAAATGTTCGTTCATGATCTCCAATTTGCAGTGATCGCATTCGAGGTTCCCACTCTTGGTGGGTTTCTTGGATTAGGCTAGAATTGAGGGAAATGGATTCGTATGTAAGATGGCCATCGGCATCATAAGTGCGCTCGACGAGGGAATGTTCTTCTCGGGGGGTATAAAACCAACTTGAAAGCCAAGAAAGGCTTTGAGAGCCGACTTGCTCAGCGGAAAGAAGGAGCCCTCTTGGGTCGTAGGTATAGTTTCTTTGCCATCCATCAATGGTTTCTTGGGTAAGTCTTCCATAAGCATCGTATTCATATGCGCGTATACGACCCAGAGGGTCCGTTGTCTGTTTAAGAAAACCATCTACGTAACTCACCTTACGCAAAAGGAGTCATTTGCTGTAAGTTTCTCAGTTCCTCAAATGCCATTTGATTTGCTCTAACGATTAGTTTGTATTTCAATGAAAAATGATTTAACCTTGTTTTCACCCTCAATATTTCCAATTTACAATAGGCTACAATAGATGCAAATATGTGAGTCTTCTGTGTTTTTACAACTTTTGTGGGAGATTTCTCTAGACTTGCATTTTGTTTGATTGATTTGTGATACTCTTCTATTCTCCATCGTTTTTGATAGATCTCATAGACTTTTTCAGCATCAATTTCTAAGTCATTAGTAACAAGATATAATTCCCCTGTAGACCCATCTTCGTTTTTGAAGACCTTCTTCATTAGGCTCACAGGAAAAGAAAGGTCTTTTAACCAGACCTTTCTTTTTTCACCATCTTTGAGCTCTAGTGTCTTTAAATTTCGATACTTTCTTTTTCTCTTATCTTCTTCCGAAAAGGCCAATAAACGATTCGATTTAATTCCAAAAATAAACTTCTTATTCATTTCATATTCTATAAACTCCATGTTCTTCTTTGCTCCAAACCAATTATCTGCAAGGATATACTCAAAACATATTTTATTTTTTTGGGCTTGTTTTATCTGAGATCGAAACATCTCATTTTTTGTTGTCGATGATCTTCTCATTTCTTTTTTTGTCTTTACGTCACAGAAAATAAGTTCTTTATGAATAGTCTCTATTGAAACCGGAAAAGCTATATCATCGTAACGTACTAAACATGATAGAAGATTAACTCC
>RDPX01000121.1:742510-784415 GCA_003991215.1 Morbakka virulenta
TATATTGGTTTCTCCGCTCGGAAAATTGCAAATGCCCCTATTATAAACATAGTTGTATGCCGTCTCTTCTCCCTTGGGAGTGACTTCTGTCTTAAGACGACCGAGTCCATCATAGTTTTTTTGCCAGGTAAAGCCCGCTCGATCTGTGAAAAGGGTGAGGTTGCCTCTAGCATCGTATTGTTTGATTTCTGTTTCGTTTGTATCACTATTCTTCGAGATAATCTTGCGATTGGCTCTGTCATATTCAATTTCCCAAGTGATGCCGCTCTTGGTTTCTAGAATGGGACGAGAAAAAAGGTCATAAATGATAGAGGTTTTAGTTCCATCGGGGTAAATCTCTTCTTTAAGAAGGCCATTTGTGGTATAGAGTTTCGTTGTTTTAGCGCCTGTTGGAGTCTTAATCGTTTCAATAAATCCTCCAGCCTCGTAGGTGAATTGTGTCGTATGATTCTCTTTAGTCTGTGAAAGAACATTTCCCAAAGCATCATGCTCTCTATAGGTTGTATAGCCTAGTGGATCAACCTCTTCAATGAGATATCCCCGAGAGTCATACTCAAAAAGAGTATAGGCAACTTTTTGGCTGGGGGATAATTGCTGTCTTTTAGCTTTGATCTGCCCTGAAGCGTGATAGTCGAAATAGGTGATGTTTTTTGAATTCGCGGTTTGCTCCCATATGGACTGATTATTGAGATTATAACCAATGCTATTTGCAGAGAGAAGCTCTCCTGAATGAGAAAGGGTTTTGGTTTCAATGAGGTTGCCCATGATATCATACATGTTTTCGTACGCCGCATCTGTTTGGATGATTTTGATGCACTGCCCTTGGCTATTATAGGCATATTCCGTAACAACGTCAGGGTCTTCTGTTCCTGTGATTTGGATTTTTTGAATGGGAAATCCTCTTCCATCGTACTCCCAAAGGGTAATAGCGCCATTATTGTCTTCTTTTTCGATTAGTCCTTGAGCGTTGTATTTTAGTTCGATGGTGGAAATCAAGGCATTGCCACTATATTCTTCGATTTTTTTTGGTAATTGGGGAAAGTCTTTGTCATAAGTTGTCAGGTTTTTTTCTTTAAAACCTCTTCTTGAATACAAAGATTGTTGTCATTGTAGCGGAGCTTTTTAAGGATAGATGTTTGTCCATCCCCTGTAAGATCTTCTCCATGGAGAACAATCTCTATGGGATTACCCTTTGTGTCATAAAGGTATGTTGTTATAAGTCCCCGCTTATCAACAGCCTTCTGAAGGCTTTTGGGAAAGGCTCCGGGCCCATCCCAGGAAAGAATTCGCTCTGTTTTAGCATCAAAGTAGGACTCTTCGTCGATGAACCAAGATTGGAGCGTTTCTGCTCCTAGTGGGTCGATAATTTTATAGATTTGCTTTTGGAAAATTTTATAGATTGTTTTTCCACCTACTGCATCTGTAACAGTAGTGGTATCATCTTGGTAATCAAAAGTGGCTGTGGGAATGAGCTCTTGGCGAGGCCCCATGGGGGATCTTTGCTCTACTACCCTTCCTTGAGCGTCATAAACATTTTCCAAGACTTGCCCAAGAAGCTTCGTTTCTCGAAAGAGGCAATGGGCATAGTCATATTCATAGGTGATGGTTGCATCATTGGGGAGGGTCACTTTTATGAGATCCCCTTGAGAATTATAGCTGTAAGAAATTCTCCTTCCATCTTTGGCATAGATTTCCGAGATTCTTCCTTCGTGGTTGTACTCAAAGTATAAAAACTCTCCATGAGAGCTTTCAATACGAGCAAGTTGGTCTCCGCAATAGAAAAACGTAAGAATAGCCCCTCTAGCATTCACCCATTTTTGAAGGAGACCCTCTTCGAAAAACCTTTTGGAACCATCGGTCCCATAAAGGATATCATCTTCAATGTAAGCATGGAAAGGGTTTGCGTTCTTACCGATGCCTTTTTGGTTAAAATTGCAAAGGTCAGGATTATCTTCCGGCAAGACTTCCCATCTTGAAGTTGAAGGACGATAGCTATAGCAAATGATGCTACCGTCTGCTTCAGCTGCAAAAAGCTTTCCGTTCTGCTTGACGAGGAAAGGATTTAAGCTCAGCTTCCAGCCTGCTCCAAGCTCTCCCATTAGAGGATTTTGGCTATTGTAATTGCGCCGTATTTCTAAGGGGAAGGGGCCTGGAAGGGTGAGATCGGTTTCATCAATAGTAAAGCTGCCCGATACAATATCTATTGGGTCGGCAACGCAGTTCCACAAAGATTTGTGTTCAATCCGAACATCGCTCTCCCAGCTTGTTTTTTCTGGAAGAGGTTTTGACAGAGGTAACGGGGCAGCTGCGTCAAATGGACTTGGAACTTCGAGTTTATAGCTATGATTAGTAGGGGTTAGTTGCCACTCTTGAATCACCGAAGGATTAAAATAATATTCAGGAAGTGGGGATCCGAGGCCTCCGTTTAACAAAAATGTATTAGAAGAGATTAAAGCATGCCCAACTGTCGGATGAAAAATGAATGTCCCCATTTCTTTATACGTTTTATCTGGGCTATACACGAAACCTGGAGTCATATAGACATAAGCAAAGGGACTGAAGAAGTCTCCTTGCAAGAGGAGGTCTTGGGCAATGTTCCATTGGGGCGACTCTTTTAATGCGCGAAGATCAAGATCTTTCAAATGAGAAAAATAAAGAGCTTGAGAAGCTTCCGGCTGTTTTTCTACTTCTTTAAGGACCTCTGTATCTAAAGCTAAAAATCCTTCTCCTAAAACCTCTTCCTTTTGCTTATATTTGTGAGCAATCTGGAGAAGTTTGACAGTTGAAACGGCGGACAGATCTGAAAAAATGTCTTTTAAAATCTGGTGTTCATTAGAGGAAATATCAACGATTGCTAGAGCTTCAAATGGTCTCCGAGCGTGAGGATTAAGGGATAAGGAATGGGAATCGCACTGAAACATCATATCGACTTGAGGAAGCTTTGCTCGTTCGGCGTGGACACTCCCTTCAATGAGCTTGGACAAGCCAAAAGCAAAATCAACAGCTGGACGCACTTTATGAAGTTTCGCTAAGCTGAGGTGTCCCCTCCCACATTTTTCAAAGTAGGCTGCTCCTATAAAGGAAAGAAGAGCCTCAAGTTTTTTATCCTCTTTTGCCTGATTGAATGTTTCAAATTCTAAGTTTGTGAGTTTTGGGGTTGCCCCTCCCAAGTGGAAGCAAAGAGCAGCGGTTGCTCCTTTTTCTAAGAAGACCATTTTGGTGGAAGAGAAAGGTTTTGAACCAACCTGAATATCACGAGTGACTTTGATATCGACAGAATGATCAGTTCGGTCTAGGTTTAAGGTTCTTTCATCTTTTTCTCCTATGAAGTGAATATGAAAGCGATTTTCCTTAAAAGATAGGGGAATGGCCTGACAATTAAGGGAAGTCAGAGGGAACGTTGCATGGATTTTTTTCCCGGGATTCTCATGAGAAGAGATTTCGATATGCGCTTTTGCGAAAATGCTCGAATTTTTTTCCAAATCAAAAACATTAAACCCTCCATCAATCTTTGGGGATGGAAAGTCTTCGAAGGAAGCAAATTGCCTTTTCAGCTGAGTGCGATGGATCCCAGCGTCGTCTAAGGAAAGGCCTTGCTCTCTTAGATGTTCCTCTACAAAAAGGATGAAGAGCTTGGCTGCACTGTCATCTCCATCGGGATGGGTATGCTTTAAGATTCTTTCGTCTTCTTTTAAGTAGCGTAAAATCCACCGATCTGCGCTTGCAAATTCTTCGGGCAAGAAGTGATAGACATCAAAGCCTTCGTTGACTTGAATCTCTTTCAGCCATGGAAAAAGGGAGATCCACTGATTTCCATCGAAGAAAACAACCCAAGGGTAGTTCAAATGTCCTTCTTTTTCTCCTTCGGGGAGAGAGCAGAAGAGCATATTTTCGATTGTCTCTTTGGGAAGGGAACAGGGTTTCCCCATGGCATACAGGGCTGGATACCCTGCTTTTCGGAGGAAATAGATGAGAAGCTGGCATTGTTCCCATGGAGAGCCTTGCCCCTCTAAGTAAACCCTAAGAGCATTCCTCTGAATCCCAGGCACCTGAAAAACCCCTTCTTCTTGTTTGCAATAAGGTTCAACAAGAGCAATTTCATTTTGGACGTGGGCAGCAAGGGCTAGAGGATCTTTTTTCAGAGATCTAACAAACTCATTGAGGATGGGATAATTTTCTTCCAGATGTTTGCCTGCTTGAATATTTGAAGTGGAGGTATAGAAATGGGTGTTTTTATAAGGAATGCGATTTGGAGTTTGCATTCTGGGTTTTTGAAGAGTATCTAACTGCCAAGGAGGGGGAACAAGGAAGTCGCATGTATAAAGAGGATCTTTCCCTTCTATAAAAAAGGCAAAGTGATACTGGGGATCACTTGCTTTTTGAGAAAGGAGAAGTGAACTGTGGCACTTTGGATCACTGATATAGCTGAGTTGCAGCTTAAGTCCAAATTCTTGCTCAAGGCTTGTTTTGGGAATAAATAAGGCCCCTTCTTTTAGTAAATAGGAGTGCCACATTAGGGAACCTTTGACAGGAAGGGAAATTTTCTCTTCGTGGACAAGATCTCCTTGCTTGTAAACTTTGACGGTGAGCGTTTTGATAGGATCTTCCGCTTGCAATAGAAATTGGTAGAACTGATCGAGATATAAAGCATATGCGTTTGCCCCTTTTTGGAATGGACCATCTAAAGCAGTAGCAGCAGGTTTTAGCGCTTGATGGATGAAGGTTTGAAAAAAGATGGTTGGATCAGATGCAAAATCGCTTTTAAAGAAAATGTCTCGCCTCTCGTCTTCCCTTGCCTTAAATTCTGCAGGAGATAATGAAAGGCTTGTTTCTGTTAGCCTAGTTTGATCTGCGTGCTTTTCAAAAAAAGCTATGCTACTTTGCAATGCTTTAAGTCTACTTTCGAGGGTCTCTTTTTCTTCTCCTTCGCTATTTTGAATAAGTGTTTCTAAAATAGGAAGTGCTTGTTGTTTGAGTTCATAGCTGCTCCGCTTTAACCCTTTTTCTTCAAAAAGCTCAGAGTCTTGCGATAAGATATCCAGTTGCTCTTTGAGTGATGCTTTCTGGGCTAAAACTTTCTCAGGCCACTCTATTGCTTCTTTTTCATGAGCACTGGCTGCTTGACTATAGGTCTCAAGCGTTTGCAAGAGGACAGTTTTATTTGCTTCATTATACATTGGAGCTGCGGTTAAAGTAGTGATGGCTTCCAGGCAAAGGGTTTCTGCTTCTCTATAGAGTTTTGCAACTCTTTGCAGGAAAGTGACAATGGTATCACTATTAGAAAGGGTCCGGGAGGGGGAGGCTTCTTTTTTGCTGTTTGCTTCCTCTGCCTTTTCTAGGCTCTTTTCATAAAGAGCTTTGGCGCTGTCAAAGGCAATCGAGGATAAAACAGTATTGATTCCCTTTTCGACCTCAGATATTTTATGGTTAATTGTCTTTTTGTCTTTCTTGCACGCCTTTTTCATATCAACGCGCCAAGCTTCTTTCCGCTTCTCTTTAGATTTGCCTGCAATATCTTTCAAGATAACATCTAAGAAAGAAAGAGCTGTCCCGCAGCAGGCAAGTGACTCTCTTAAAAGCTTAAGTCCTTCTTCGGTTTCCTCTACTTGATTAAACTGCTGAATCAGTTCCCCATACCGGCTCCACTGAGAGATCGCATTATTTCTACTGGTGGCACACTCGCTTTTATTAAGGCCATAGACGAACCCAGGAATGAGAAAGAAGAAGAAAAACAAGCGTTTCCATACCATGAAAATACCAAGTATTTCTTAATTTTTTTATTTTATGCTCAGATCGTACTAAACATGAATTTCTTAAGCGAAGAAAATTTTTTTGTCGGACTTTAGGCAGCTAATATTTCAGAGATGAGGAGCTCCTTAAAAAAGACGGTTCCAGTATGCTCATAGAAGTTGGCTATCCAGGAGCAGCTGAGCGATTTTTCTACCCACATAAACCGTTTCTTGGTATGAGGAAAATCTTATTGGCATCGTGAAAATCCCGACATGACAGGTAATATGATATGTATAATGCTTCCTCTTTTTACTAAGTCTTGATTATACTTACTTTAGTTCCGTTTAAGCAAGGGATGCAAGAATGATTTCAAAAATTATGAAAAGAGGAGCTTTGGCAATTGCTCCGATTACTATTACGTTGGCTCTTCTGATTTGGCTCTTTTCTTTCTTAGAAGAAACCTTTCGCTATCCTATCGAATATTTCTTAGGGCCAAGATACATTCCCGGGATGGGGATCCTACTCGCAATTGTTGTTCTTTTCTTAGTTGGGGCTGTGCTTAATACTTGGATCATAGAAAAGCTCGTGAAGTATTGGGAACGGTTGCTTAAAAGACTTCCTCTGATTAAGACAATCTACTTTAAAATTCAAGATGTTTTCCGCTTTTTAACACTCTCCTCAGAGCAGGACTCGGGTAAAGTCGTGAAAGTCGAATTCCAAGGCATTGATTTCATCGGCCTTGTGACACAAGATCAACTCGATCATATTAAGCTGGGAACGCGGGACCACGTAGCGGTCTTCTTTCCTATGAGCTACCAAATGGGAGGCTATATGGCACTTGTACCACGGGAAAAGATAATTCCCATTCAGATGACAATTAAAGAAGCGATGGAATTTGTTATTATTGCCGGAGCTAAAATCGAAGAGAATAAAGATCGCTAGGTTATGCCCTGAAATCCAACTCTTAGAAATTCGGAGTGCAATTTAATTTTGACACCGCTCTTCCGCAATCTTGAGATAAGCATAAAGAGCGATGTCGTAACGCTTATCTGCTAGAGACTCAATCATAAGTTTGTGGTAACTTACATCTTTCTTAGGAAGGTCTTCAATCAAGAGGGCCTCCATAGCTCGAGTCTTTTCAGAGAGATCATCTTTGTGGAGTAAATAGTTTGTAGGAAGGTGATGAACAGCCGTATCGACAGAACACTTGATCAGACGCCCAAGATGAGAAACGGCCTCATCCGTAGCTTCTTGTGAATCAAATTCATCTTCTTCGAGCCCTTGAATAAGACGAGATGCAATCTGCCGTACAACGGGATCTGAATTTTTAGCATAAGGGAGAAGTTGCTTAATCAATGTCCCTTCATTTTGATCTTGTTTATGGAGAATCAAGAAAAAATTTTCAGCAAACTCGCAAAGGGCTTGTCCTTTTTGTTCTTGAACTTCATACCCTGCAAAAACAGAGCAGGTCAAAGCCATCAAAAAGGTTAAAACTACTTTTTTAAGTTTCTCCACTTTGAGTACCTTCATTTCCTTTATAGGTAAAGCCCTATTCTAACCGATAAAAATGAACAAATCAACGAAAAGCCACTTCCATTTAAAAACTCACCTTACGCAAAAGAAGTCATTTGCTGTAAATTTCTCAGTTCCTCAAATGCCATTTGATTTGCTCTAACGATTAGTTTGTATTTCAATGAAAAATGATTTAACCTTGTTTTCACTCTCAATATTTCCAATTTACAATAGGCTACAATAGATGCAATTATGTGAGTCTTCTGTGTTTTTACAACTTTTGTGGGAGATTTCTCTAGACTTGCATTTTGTTTGATTGATTTGTGATACTCTTCTATTCTCCATCGTTTTTGATAGATCTCATAGACTTTTTCAGCATCAATTTCTAAGTCATTAGTAACAAGATATAATTCCCCTGTAGACCCATCTTCGTTTTTGAAGACCTTCTTCATTAGGCTCACAGGAAAAGAAAGGTCTTTTAACCAGACCTTTCTTTTTTCACCATCTTTGAGCTCTAGTGTCTTTAAATTTCGATACTTTCTTTTTCTCTTATCTTCTTCCGAAAAGGCCAATAAACGATTCGATTTAATTCCAAAAATAAACTTCTTATTCATTTCATATTCTATAAACTCCATGTTCTTCTTTGCTCCAAACCAATTATCTGCAAGGATATACTCAAAACATATTTTATTTTTTTGGGCTTGTTTTATCTGAGATCGAAACATCTCATTTTTTGTTGTCGATGATCTTCTCATTTCTTTTTTTGTCTTTACGTCACAGAAAATAAGTTCTTTATGAATAGTCTCTATTGAAACCGGAAAAGCTATATCATCGTAACGTACTAAACATGATAGAAGATTAACTCCTTTGATACATCTTCCTTTAGCATGAGAAAAATGCCAACAAATGATTTCATTCTCATCTGTGTAAGGTTTTTCTTCTATCGTATCGTCTATGATCAGGACTCCATTTTTTTCTTTTTCAAACTTTCGCACCTGAGGTTTTATGTATTTCCATAAGTCTTTTGATCCAAGATCGCTCTCTCTTAAAAATCTGCTAATTTTATCATGACTCACTTCTCCTTCTAATAACGCTTCAAGTCCTGTAGCAGTTGCGTATTTGTTTTGGCTGATGAGGTAATCTGTATAAATATCCAGCAATTGTTCTTGAGCCATTTTTTTCTCCTTAATCAGGAAAAAAATAGTGCTTTCAAAAAAATCTTTCAACTCAATTTTGCGTAAGGTGAGTTAAAAACTCACCTTACGCACAAAGAGTGAGAGGAGAGTTAAAAAATTAGATACGAAGGTCGTACCCCCGTTCTCCTTGATTCTCGAGCTCGAATATAACTTCTTCGAGTTTGCTTCCTGCAAAGTCTCTCCTTGCATGCTTCTCGCGCACAAACTCGGAGTAACGGATTAAAGACCGGAGCCGCGATTTGAGCCACGGCCTCAAGATATCACACTGATTTTCATCAAATAGAACATCGCCTCTTAAGAATTTGACTTGCACAATCGCTCGATTAAATTCAAACTTGCTCAGTTCATCCGTAAAGCGGTTATGCCCCTCCGCTACAAGCATCCTTCTGGAAATATCATAGAGCCCGATTTTAACTGAAGGATCGCGTTCATACTTCCCTTCTCGATCTTCGGCGAGTTTTTCTCTCCAATAAGCAGCTTCTTTTTGATCGATAAGAAGCATTTGAGGTTTTTCCGTTCCACGTTTGATCACTAAAGCTTCAAAAATAGGAATTTGATCCCGACCAAACGGCTCAACAGGATAGCCATTTTTTGCGATCATATGCGCCACGTTATTTGACACTAAAATTGCGGAAGTTACTTTTGCGGAAATTTTTACGCTCTCTTCACGCCCTGTCTTAGATAAAACATCCCGAAGAGTGAAAAGAGGAACATTTTGGTCCCGAGAGACTAAAGGGCTAATAAGTCCACCAAGCGCTTTCACTAAACAAGAGCCGTCTTCCAGGTGTGGGGCATCGGTAATAGTAAGCCAATCGAGTTTCGTGGGGTTGAGAGTTTTAGGCCATTCGCAGAAAGTTTGAACCGCTCGCGGCCTTTCTACCGTAGTTTCTATTTGATGGAGGTTTTGGTTCAGCTCCTGATGAAGATCCATCTCGATTTCTTCATCGCGATCGACATCTTCATCTCCACTTTCTTCGACTTGAGATGTCTTTCCTAAGTCATCCAGCCGCCCTGCATCTACCTCATCATCCACTAGGTAAGTATGGACAAGTTCGGGATATTTGCCCTCCCCAATTTCTGAAAGCCGGGTAAAAATTTCCCTTCTCTCCTGATCTGTGAAGTACTTACTTTTATGAACGAGGTTATATAGCTTCTGCCGCATCTGGCTAAAGATTTCTGCGGGCCCAACCATTCCATCTATAAAACCAAAGAGAAGAAATGGATCATCTTCGACCTTTGACACAAAGACATCTTTAAATGCCTGAAAGATCTCAATGGCATTATCGATAGTGGGAGCAAATATGACCTTATCGAGAACTGCCCGACGAATTACATTCTGGAGTTTCTGCTTGTCGGCTTGGTAATTATCATCTGCCAGGATCCGATTTTCATTGCGCTGAGCAAAGGCAATGATATCGCGAATTGTCGGCATGCGATCTCCCGAGACTTTTTTCCTAACACGCTCGGTCATGACAAAGCTCATTTTCTGGTTGAGCCGCTTTAGCCCCCGCATCCTCCAGACAGCCTGTGCAAGCTCATTGAAACATAAGTCTTCACCAATACTAATAATTCCAGTTGCACCTTCAATCTGTGGAATATCCGCTGCATAAGTTTGAGGCTGGGGGAAATAAGAGAGGCGCTTTTCAACCGGAATCGTACTTTGATCAATCGGAATCGGCTTTGTCGCACCCTTTTCTAAAATCACAAGTTCTCTATTAAGATAAAAGGCAATACCTTCTAATTCAGGTCGATTCTCGGTGATATAAGTCAATAGTCTTCTTGCAACTTTATCGCTTGCCATCCCATTTAAAGCGGCGCCTCGGTCAATATAGGCACGAGCATCGGAATTTGCCTCAAAAAACCTTATAATGAGCTCATCTAAAACCTCTTCCGGAGCTTCTTTTTCCAAAATATGAATGGTGCTTTTTCCCGGCATCTCCATGACATCGACACTTTCGCCATCTGTCCCCGGATCGGAAAGAACCCGTGTCCCAACAGGATAAGAACCATCGTTAAAAGGCGTTCCCGTATCGGCTAAAATTTCAGCAAACATGGAATTAAAATTCGATGAGTTACTCGAGAGATTCAAACCAAAATAACGAATTTGTTTTGCCACAAAGTGGGTGAGATAAGCAAAGATAGCCCGATCACTTTGATTAAGTAAGCGATGAACTTCTGCGCAATCTGTTTCTTCAAAAGTAAACAGCTCATAACCGGTGCAGTGAGCCGCAAAAAATTTTGCTTCGCGCGTCGCTTCTAACGGGCAGCTATCTTTTCTCGCACGTAATCTCGCCCGTCCTTTTAAAAAACTAATGAGTTTATTGAGCTGCTCGGGATTTAGTCGATCATGGGCTAAGAGAAGACCGCTTTTAACCAAAGCTTCAAACGGGCTACGAATTGTCGACTGTTCAAGAGGGTTATCATTTCCTTCACTTGGCCTTGCATATTCCCCGTTTCCTTCTTTTGAAGGGTTAAAGTCGACATGAATTGTCTTTTCTAAAGCGTTGGGGAGAAGCACCGTTAACAACCCTTTGACAAGCGCTATTTCGCTCCGTTTCTTACTCCTCGCTACAAAAGTTGGAATAGAATCTGCTATTCCGGAAACATAAGAAGCGAATGCGACTTGGTTTCGCTCTTCGATTTCCAAACCAGGAAAGCTTGCCATCTTGACCGCTAAGATCGGTAGTATCTTAGTTTTAAATTCTTCCTGAGAAAGGGGTGATGGCTTTTCTGCCTTGATCGTTAAAGTTTCTCTAAATTCAGGTGAGGCCACAAGCTGGAAGAGAGTCTCTTCTATAACTTCGACAAACTGCTTCTCCATACGCCGCGCTTTTCCAAGCGGGTGATTGAGCTCTTTTCTTCGGCTAGATGCAACATGAAATTCGTCGACATGCCCTTTTCCTTTTAAGCGCACTAACTTGAGCGTTTCTCGAAAAAATTCTAGACTCTCTTTCCAAAGAGACTTTTGAGCTCCTGTAGAAAAGGTATGATCGAGATCTAGTCCCTGTTCGATAAAACAAAGTTCGAGCGCCTGCAGGCTTTCTTTAGTCATATTCATCTGTTGGTGTTCTAAGCGTGTCCGTTCAAAAACACGCTTGATTCCCCACAACTTATCTTTCGTCCATTTCATGGAACGGGTGATATGTAGCGCGTTAGCGACTTGAGCAAAAATATCTTTTGCCTGCCTCCCGATTGTGGCAATATTGGTACCGGCAACAGGTGCCGGCCAGATGTTAATCACAAAGGCATTACCATCAGCTCCAAAAAAGTCTGACAACGGAATCCCATACCAGGTTTTTCCGCTTCCCATGATGAGCTCAACAACTAAGCGAAAATGGGAGCTTAAGAGCAAGCGGTCAATTTGGCTTGATTGCTTTGACCATAACATTTTGCGAGTTCGAGACTCAAAAACCAATTTTCCGCGAAGCAAGCGTTCGGGAATATCCGCAAACGAATAAACGCGGCGGCGGTCAAGCTCCGTTCCGATCACTTCTAATGCAGATTCCGACGGCTCGGAGAGCCCTCCAATCCTTTCAAAGAGGAGATTCCACCTCGATGCCATGACATGGTAGAGATAAAGGCGCTTTTTGAGCTCGGGGAGGTGCTCTTCTTTCATGAAGGTGCGACTGATGAGTTCTGGATCTTTTTCTTGAATGAACGCGTCATCAATTTCTTTAAAGGTCAAGCGCCCTCTTTCTGCTTTGCGTTTAGCAAAACGGTTGAGCAAGGCCTCTTCTTCGGACTCCACTTGCGAAAACTTATGATTGACATAACCTTCGATATCTCGGCGCTCGGCTTCAAGGCGCGTAACAACTTGACTTCTAAGTTGATCTAGATCCTTTCCTAAATCTTCCGCTTTTTTATCCGCTCTTAATCGGTATCTTTTACGACTAGGCTCGGGACGCGCATAAAAATCTTCCAAACTTTGGCTGAGTTTAGCAAAACCGGCGCGTACCGCTTCTTCTTCTTCTTCTTCTCCCACAACATAAGGTGCCGCCCGGTCCTTCTCTTCTTCGATTGAAGGGAGCTGTTCTACATCATAATAATTCTCAAGAAGCCCTTCCATCACACGTGTAATCGCCTCTTCCCGCTGTGTCATTCCTTGAACAAACGTCTCTGCAGCCGGGGTAGCGTTACAAACAAGGGCGTTTTGCTCACGCTCTACACGTTGGACTTGAGCAAGTTCTTCTTGATGACGCACTTGACGCACCTTATGCCAAAGCCCCGTTCCTAAGCTAAGGGCGAAATTGATAAGCATTTGAGCGNAGTTCGCTTGGCGTCAATGCATGAGCACTTTCAATATGCTCTTTTTTCCATTTTAAGTGCGATCTTGTGCAACCTTTTTCTTCTATCAATTTCCAGAGGTCGTCCTGTGCTTGCATGAGATTATTATACTCACCAATTTTCACGAATGATCGATCAAGTTCCTCTGAATTCGGCAAGATGCTAAGGAGTGTACCTTGGGCAATCGTGCGCAGGACAGCAAAGAACAAACTGTCCGAAGAGCTGCTTATATCCCCTTGTAAAAGAGGCAGGTTCCGATGGAACTCTTCTGTTTTTTTTGCAAAAAGCGCTTCTTTTTGTGTATCCCCTTTCCATTCTTCCGGAATTTCCTTCATAGCCAAGCGATAAAAAGACAGAAAGTTGTTTGTAAGATAACGGGGTGTTAATCGGTGAAGCTCAGTCGAAACTTCCTCAACATCAGGGGCATGGAAGAAGTAGGAATATCCAATGAGATGGCTACAGGTATTATGGCGCATAAATGGGTGGCTCGCTGCCTTTTTATAGGTAGAAAGAACTCTTGAGAAAAGACTTGTCCGGCGAGTAAACGCAGGAGGAGGCATTAAATCCTCTAAGGCAGGAATGACATTTTCCGGTACAATGCTTAAAGAAGGGGCACTAGGAGCCGCTTCGCCAAAAACTCCATGAAGAAGCATAGCTTCCGCGCGGCGACTCCATTGACTTCCTTCTCCATGCTGCTCTCTTAAGGCATGATAGCGTTGAGCAATAGAAGGGGCCATCATCAGGTGATCGGCCATGGAATCGATTCCAATCATTTTGATCCAACCTAAGCCCTTATCTTGTCCAATGGCATCTTTAAACTGAGTTTCAAACAGCTTGCGATTCTGCCTCCCGACTGCTTTAAGGAGAAAAAGCTCATCGTAATGAGAGAGATAAGGGCGGGCTCCCCGCTTAATTCTTTCGAGATAGTTGTAATATTTCATTTGCACGGCAAGCCATCGGAGAACATCTAGCTTCGTAGGGCTTACCTCGGCTTGTTGGTGAACCAAAGAATTTTCTTCTCGAATCGCAACGATTTGGAGCAAGAGCTTCTCTGCTTCAACAGTCTGGGCAACAAGCAAGGGAATTAGGAATTGATCTAAAGTAGAAAAGACCTCCGGCGGGAATGGATAGCGCCGTCCCCAATCTTGAAGCTGCTCAAAATAGAGAAGGCTTTCTTTCACTCTTCCTTGAGCCATATGGAAAAACATGAGGTAAGCGAGTGCTTCAGGATCCGAACTTTCCAGATCTCCTTGGCTGTTGAGCGAATAGGTGAAAACCCGCTCTTTTTGCCCCATTTCCGCTTCTGCTAAGAGGTTCTTTACCCCGCTTTCGACAAGGGGGGATGTCGAAACCTGTCCAACATTTTTAATAAAGTAAAGTCCCATGAGTTCTTCGAACGAATGGGCGATGAGATGGACTTTCTTTTCTCTTTTTACATTTTCTAACAAGAGGTAGTTAGAATAGGGCATGAGGCGAGGATCACGCTGCTTTTTAGCAATATAAAATCCGGGTGTTTTTCCACTTGCATCAACCGCTTGCCTTTCGCCGTTAATTTCCCGGATATCATAAGCTAAATCGACTTTAGGAAACTCAATCCGCTCTAAAACATTACCAGATTCCGAACGTGAAGTTAAAGTTCGAATCGCTGATGAAGGTTGAAACCAGCTTAATAGAGATAGGCCGTGCTCGCACCCCGATAGGTCTGCTTCATTGACAAAGGTTCCGTCTACATTGCGCTCACGACGGATAACGGTATAACAGTGCTCTCCTCCCCCTTCTTCTTCCTCGACAACGAGTCTCTCGATCACACGAGTTCCATCCGCAACGAGAATGACCGGCGCTTCTTTTCCAACCTCCATCCATAGAGCCTCATGTTCTTCACGTCTAACGGCATCGGAAACTACTTCTGCCGGGCGTAAAAACCGGAAACGCTTCCCATCGAAATCTTTGTAAATCTCAAGTTGTCCCTCTGTCTGCTTGACAAAAAGACCGCTCGTATTAAAGAAAACCATCTGACCGACTGTTTGAGGCGCACCACTCGGCAAGATTCCCGTAAGGTCTTTGATCTTTTGTAAAAGGTCAACGTTAGAACCCGGTTGATTTGCTTGGGACGAGAACTCTAAATTAACCGGAAACATTCCTTTCCGATACTGCGGGTAATCTCCTTCCCAGTCACCACTTTCTGTTTCAGGATCTAACCCTACATCTAAAAGGAGCTCGTTTAAGACTTCATTGCGAAACGTTATATCTCCTTCCATTGCAGCTTTGATATGAGGTTCCCAGAGATAAATCACATCGCGACTTTTAATCAGAACATCTTCTTCTCTTGAAGTCCACTGCCAGGGAATTTGAGAGTAAGCCAAACGAGCAATCACTTGCATCACTTCACGCTTCTTTGAAGCGGAAACCTCATTAGGATCAAGGTGAAGATAGGAGGAAACGAGGTAGCAATAAGAAACAAGGAGCCCGTCTTTTAATTCTCCGATCTGCCGGCTATCAAGCTTTCGAGCGCGATAACTAGGAGCCACTTCATTTAGAATAAAAAGGCTAAAATTCGGAAAATGATCGGTCGCATCCTTATTGTAACGGTGACAGTGAACAAGCATTTCACTTCCAACCTTTGCTAGATAGAGACAAGTCCCCCAATCTTTTCGTCGTTTAAAGTGCTTGATTGTCTCCGTAAAGTAATCTCCGATATCTTTTGTAATTGCCGGCCTTTCTTCGAGCTGAGCTTCTAAAGCGGGAATGTTATTGACAAAGATATCAAAAAGAGAACGGAACCGGGGATCGGTTAGGCGATCTCGAGAATCGGTAAAAAAGCTTAAAGCACGAGCCACTTGATCCGATTGGTAAGTATTGATCATTTCTAAGATCCGTTTTTCTTCAGGTAAAAGATCTCCAAACTCGAGAGGTCCTTTAAGCATGATTTCACTTTGTGAGCGCTCCGAAGGGGAATGAATTAATTGCTCCTCTATCTCCCTTCCCTGCCACCTACTTGAAGAGGAATTGCTACCGACTCCCGTTTCACTTCCGCGAGATCCACTTGGAATCCTGCCCATCGCAAGGTCATCGATACGAACATCTCGCTCCTGAGAGAAAAAGAGAGGAATATTTGCATTTAATTTTTGATTTCTAAATAAATGAGATGTTACCTCGTGAAATTTTGTTCTTGCATAAAGACAAGCTCGATCAAACCAATTAGAGCTGTCAACCCGATCGATAGGCGCTTTAATACTAAGCCCCGTAACTACAGGGTCATTATGAAAGGATTGTATTGCTTTTGAACAGGAAGCGGAGGTACTCCCGATATCTTGAGTCATTAAGTGGGCAAGTCGAAGAAAATAAAAAGGACGCGGCAAAATACCATGACGGCAATCAAGAGGTGACTCAGAAGTCAGCCTTCTCATCGCTACCTTTAGATCCTCTTCCTTTTTAACGGCTTCAACAAGAGCTAGATCTTCTTCTTCGTCAAAAATACGCCTCTCTTCAGCCTCTTTTCTCTGTTGCTGATCAAGCTCCTCTTGAAATGTTATGTCTTTTACCGTTATCTCCTCTTCTTCCTCTTCTAGATCTACTTGTCCATAAAGCTGCCCTGTTATAGCGCTTGGCAATACCGCACTCACCGCAGTATTTGCTGCATTTCTTACTGCATCTTCTGCTATAGACAAATATCCGGCGGATTGCTCTGCCGAAGATTTAGCAGCTAAGAAGTTAGATCTCCTTATTTTCGCTTCGCTAAGAACACAATTTTTCATTTCTTCCACGGCCTCTTTAAGAGAAGGATCTCGAAACAGCAGAGTCATTTTTTCAAGAAAAGGAGTTTCCTCTGTCACACCGTGAGCAGCCAACCTAAGCTGCACTCTCTCATCTTCAAGTAATCTACGGTAATAATCAGAGCCGCTGGAATAGAGTGCGCCCATTTGCGAGATATGGGTATCTCCTCTATTGACTAAAGAAGGTTGAAATTCTGTTCCTACGCCATTAAAGTTAAATAGACACTGCGCTTCGTAAGTATCGAGTTCTTCTAAGGTATATTTCTTTAAAGGATCCAAACCAAAATAAGCCGCAACTTCTTTGAACCTTGCATAAGTGCGCGGGTTGACGACCTTGATAGCGGGAGAACCCATCCAGTAGGCAAAAACTCTCCCATTCGCTCTTAAATCGTCTGGAATATGGGCGGATTCACAACGCCTTGCTAAGGCATCGATAATAGCATAAAGTGTATAAAGGCTAGTCATTCGCTCTACAGACTCATGCATCGAAGCTACGGTCGATGAATAGTTATGTAATTTGCATAAGAGCAAGTGAACATGCTCAAGAAGTTCCGTAGGGTTTCCATGCTTCTGCCAGATTTCCCCGCCTTCCTGATCCGGAATAGGGAGGTTGCGAATTTGGCCGTTTAAATAATTGGCCGCTTGCCTAATTCTTTCAACCTCTGTAAGCCCAAATCCATTATCTCGAGCCACCATAACAGCGCTGGAATTCCATAGTTCGAGCTTAGTTATGAGGTTAATTTGATCCACAACGCAAGGTTTAGGTCGGGGCAATTCCGTTCTATGGCTAAAAAAAGTCGCTTGAACCGCTTTTTCCGAGCCCGATAACCTCTCTGTCTTATGAGGATTAGCAAGCCGCACTTCAATTCGCGACCCTAGCGGTTTGATTTTCGGAAGATCAAATGTCACTTCTCCTTCTCGAGTCAGCTGCTGCTGGAGCATCTTAGCCGCATGGTTTAATGAAGCAACTTCCTCTTTTCCTAAAGCATGATACATGACGCAACGCAAGACAGTGAGCGCAATCCGTCTTCTGATATAACTAAAAATCTCTTCATACAAACCAAAAAACGCTTTAAAAACTTTATAAACATCTCTAGGAAGAACTTTTTCTAATACAGAAGGTCCAAAGTAAGCAAGTAGTGGAGCCAACCGCTTTGTACTGAGATAACTATAAGTATTGATATGAGGAAAATAACGAGAAAGCAAGGTTTCAACCAATTTCGCCGCAATCGAAAAGCCTAGAATATGTGTGATAACACTTGAAGCCTGCGCGCAAGCTCGATAAATATGAAGAATAGATAAGCGCATCGATCGAACTTGAGTGACATAATTTTTAATACCTTCAATCCCGAAGACCTCCGACCAACTCATCTCCTTAACTTTTACTACTTCTTGCTCTTTAACAAGCCGAGGAATCACTTCTTTTATGACAAGATCAAACGTCTCTTCAAATTCTTCTCCCATAAGCGCCATAAAAACTTCTTTCAATGCTTCGATATGCGTGGGTGTAACTCCCGTTTGAACGAGAAGCTCTTTAATAAAACCTTGCATTTGAGGAGGAACGACTATTGAAGGACCATACGCCATCGTTTCTTGAGACTCGGAGCTATCTCGAAGAGCTTCTTGCACTTCCCAAACCGTTCCGTAAAGAGATTTAAGCTCTTCCAACGTGATCTTTCCTTCTCTATAGAGCCCCACACCCCCTTCGGACAGTTGATCGACCATCTGCTCAAGTTCTTTACGCATTGAGAACTGTTTTAAGAGCTCGGGTTTTTCATGAATGTGTGGCCAAAAATCTATAAGCGCTTGCAAAGGAAGATCATAGTAGAAAGTTTTTGAGAAATCACCCTCGCTCATCTCGAGATGGTGATGAAGGTAAAGGCGAAACCAGTCTGCTAAACGATCGGTAATCGTCATCGAATCAGGAAAGACGGTTGCAGGAACCGGATCGTCTGCCTGCCTTCCAAGGGAATCCAGAAGACCTTCATGCAGGTTTTGGAGAGAATAGGTCACCCCCTTCCCCCATTCGGGCCATGCTTGATAGGAAAGAAGGCGGAAAAAGAAATCATCTCCTAACTTGTCGGCTTCGACATCTGTAAAAACAAGGGGAAGGTGGAAACCTTCTTTTTGACCAATCGCAACTGCGCTATGAAAGTCACTGCCTAAATCATTCGAAAACAGCCTCAAGGTGTATTTCCCGTCACCTTGCTTCTCCATTTCAATCCAAAAATTTTCGCCTTGATGCAAATGAAAACCCGATGCAGATAAACAACGGAGCATCACCTTAGGCATCTTACGCGTGACTTCTCCCACAACCTCTTCAACATGATCTTGGATAAAACCTTTACTTTCACTTAGAACTCTCGTAACCGTTTCTTCAATGGCTTTTTCAAACCCTTGCTCAACCATGCGATCCCACATATCTTCCGCAACCCGTTTTGAACCTTCAGATGATCGAGGTCCTACTGCTAATTCACGTAAGTCTTCTTGTAAACTACCTGCAAGCGTTTCATAAAACTGCGGGTTAAGTTGCCTCATCATTCCACTCGTCTTTTCCATTACTCCGGTAATGGCGGATCGGACTTTTCTAACAACTTCTCCGGACTGATCCGAAACAAGCCCTTCTTCTTCAAGATTGCGGACAATATGCCCCTTAACCTTTTCGAGTAGCTCTGTGCTATCGGACTGCATAAACTCGTAGACTTGCTGAGGGAGTTGATCTTTTAAAAAGGAATCAAAAAAAGAGGGAACGCGTGGAGCGCCCGCTTCTGACATTCTTCCAAAGTAGAGAAAAGGTTGGTCTTCACTAAGTTTTTTAACATCTTCGGACATTATCTTCGCCATCGCTTGCAATTGGCGATTTTGGATATTTTCGGACTTGTCCTTTTCTTCTAAAATAAGAGCCGTGACATCCCTCTCACGCTCCATGGCCAATTCAAAAGCGGACTTAACGGGAGGTCGAAGAGGGTTGCTCTCCAACTTACCGTTAAGAAATTCTCCTACATAAGAAATCAAGGAAGTAAAAGCCCGGAAGTTTTCTCGACTTACGCGACCAAAAAGAGAAGAGATAACTTCTCTTTCTATAGGAATACCCACTTCCGCTTTGTCTTTTTTTAGTCGTGAAAGTTTCCTGAGTTCTTGGGGCTCCGAAAAAAGAGGGGGTTCCTCTTCAAGAACAATCGACTCTGCAGATCTATGCACCTCACTCTCTAAAAGAGCGGCGCCTGTTAACGGCGTTTCTAATTCGGTTTGCTGAGTTTTTTTCTCAAAAGGTAAATAAGCAACAGATTTTTGAAAAACATCATAAAGAGTCCGAACATGCTCACTTTTAGAAAAATAGCGGGTTGCCCGCGTCACCTCAACTTGAACGCCCGACTCAATCCATTCAGCAATCCCTTGGATTTTTGAAAAGATTAATAAAGCATTGGAATGTGAAAGAATCTGTTGAAACCGCTTTCCAAAGCCAACAAGGCTGTCCTTTAGAAAAGGCTCTACTCTCCCCTTCGCCCTTATCAGGAGGTCTCCCATCCACGATGATCCTAAAACTAAAGAGCTTTCACTACTCAAAAAAATATTCCCCCTAAATTAGCAGAATCTTCTGTAAAACAGGCATTATTATTAGGATTTCAAGGAATAAAAGCAATTCATTAATTAAAGGGCATTAAATAAACAAAAAATTATATTTTTAAATATAAAGAAATATAAAAAAAGAACCGCGTCTTTATACACGGTTCTTTAGGAAAGGAAGCATTTTTTTAAATTATAGTTTCTCAATGTTTTTAAGAGCTGCGCCATAGGCCTCGCTTAAATCAGCTCTAGCACGTAAATACACAGTCAGAAGTCGCTTTTGACAAGAATTTTCTTGACTCCACTCTTTAAGTACTGTTCTAAAGACAGAGCGCATCGCTTTAGACACTTTGACAAGCGCGCTCAAATCTGATTGAGTAGAAATTTGTTGAGCTGCCAGCCGAGCCACTCCTTGAACCGCTTTTGCAAGATGCTCGAATGACTTTACACAATCGATCGATTCCGTTTGCACCTCTTGCGCTTTAACTGATGAAGATGGTTGCACCATTTTTGTTCCTCCTGTTTTCGGTTACCCTAGTACAGGAATGGCTAAATCGCAATTGATCGAGTCAATCCATCTTTTATAAGTCAGTTCTCAAATCCCCAGCACTTTTGTCTAGGGGAAATTCCGCCTGACTTCTGGATTCTCCTCGCTTCCCCGCGAATTTTACCCCTTCCTATTTTAGGTCTACCTATTAATTAAGCCTAGTCCCGCTATTGCTTTCAACTATATGAGAAAAGGTATTAAATATTAAGAGGTAAAAATTATTTGATTTAATTCAATGAAATTTTTAATAAAAATAATTCATACATTGTTTTGAATTTATATTGAAATGCATCACAAAACTCTTTATTATTTCTATAAAGACTAGTGAATTATTTTTAAATAAAACTTGATAAAGAGGCAAAATGAGTGTTGATGGAACAGGAGCATCAGGAGGCGCTATTCTTCTAGATTCAACTGCAGCCGATACCCAAAGCCCGATAGAGAGCTCTCCGGAAAAACAACTGGAAAATATTTTAAATCAAGGTGGAAAAAAGGAGAAAGTCCTCGACCTTTTCCAAACTTTCTTTGGCCAAAATCTCGTTGAGAGAGTTGTTAAGTTGGGATTATGTAAAGAGTGGTCCGAACATTTCGAAAGCAAACAGTGCCTAATCCTGATGGGCGCAATCGGACAAAGCATCACACTCAACGACTTAAATGAGTGTTATACAGAGCTAAAAACCGGACACATAAGCCGAACAATCTTAAAATATGCTAAGATTTCTCGCTTTGATATGTGGCGGGTAAGTCAGGCAACACAACTTTCCACAGATTCACTAAATAAATTGATCGATTTATTTCGAAATCCACTACAAACAATCAACTTAGAAGATAAAATACATCTAGGGAAAAAGCTCATTAATGCACAGCTCCATAAAAAGAGAAGTTTATCCTATACTTACTATGATTATGCTATTCAGGAGCTTGCTAAACAAGGAGATCAGACCCGCCCCGAGTTCTTCACCGCATCACGAGAACTCATTGCCAGATCTATTGCCTATGCCGATCCCACAATGACACGCTTGGGAATGATCACTCCTCGTTTTGATGAAACCACCGGAAAGTTCAACTATTATCAACTTAGCAGTCAGGTCCATCATGGAGGACTTCATGCCTATCTTCTGACACCTCTTGACTTAAATAAAGGCCTTCCGGCTCAGCTGGTCTTTCGAGGCACTGATTGTGAACACAGTACTCACCGAGATCTTGATCCCGCTGGCGTTGGCAAGCGCATTTTTGACAACTGTGCTCCCCGGATCCAAGAGATGCTAACTGATTATGCAAAACAGGTAAAAAATCCAAAGATTGAAATTATCGGTCATTCTTTAGGGGCTACAGATGCCCAACGGGCCGCTATTCTCCTCATCGATCCCGCAAATCTCTTTCCCTACTTTGAAATCAAACTCTTTGCCTTTTGTTCTCCAAAACTCGAAAAGCTCACTGTTTGTAAGTGGGAAGAACATCTTAAGTCCTTATCTACTAAAGAAATCAAACCCAAGATCCACCTAAACTTTTCACATCATGAAAGCGATTTAATCACAATGGCGGGCCATGATACGATTTCCGGAATAGAAGATTACTATGTTCAAACGAATTACCTTATTGTCAAATCACCTTCGGGTTATACCAATACCAAACTCCACCACACTTGCCCCTTTTTCAAATTTGGAAATTTTGACTTTACCGTTGATAGCCGCACTTTTGAATTTTACCAGAGTGTCTCAGAAAAGGAATTGGCAACATGTATTCAGAAGCTTGAAACGCTTCAAAGTACAAGCAAATGGTATCTCACTCTCAAAAGTTACTTTGTCTATGTTGATAATCCTAAAGATATCGAGAACCGCCTAGAAGAGCTTAAATCGAAACGAGAACGTCTCAAATACCATCACAATCAACAACTCAACAAGTCATGGTTGATGTGGTCAGCTCATAATACAGTCAGATATACCCTCAGCCTTAGATCTGTTCTCTATCCAGTTTTCGGTTGGTATACAAAAATCAAAGATAAGAAACATGTTGGGGGCTAGCGACCTTGCAGAGAGAGTGCAGATAATCTCCATACTCACTCTTAAGCTGCCTCTTTGCAAGCTTTTCTAGATCTTCTTTATTTATCCAACCTTTTTTAAAGGCGATTTCTTCTAAGCAAGCAATTTTAACCCCTTGCCTCTCTTGAATAGTCTGGACATAGTTTGATGCCTGATGCAAAGCTTCAAAGGTCCCGGTGTCAAGCCACGCAAAACCACGATCAAACAAATGCACACGCAATTTTCCCTGGGCCAGATAAGCGTGGTTGATATCCGTAATCTCTAATTCATTACGCGAGGAAGGTTTGAGAGAGTTTGCAATCGATACCACTTGATTATCGTAGAAATAAAGACCGGTCACTGCGTAAGAAGAAGGGGGGTCTTTGGGTTTTTCAATAATATCAAGAACCTTTTGCTCTTTGTCAAATGCAATAACCCCATACCGCCAAGGATCTTTTACGTGATAACCAAAAATTACCCCACCGGACTCAAGATCTCCACACTGGGTCAATAAACTACTGAGATGATCTCCATAAAAAATATTGTCTCCCAATACAAGAGCAACGCTATCATCCCCAATAAAAGATTCCCCAAGGATAAATGCTTCTGCGATACCCCGAGGTTCCTTTTGCCCTGCATAAGAGAGAGAAAGACCTAAAGAAGAACCGTCTTCAAGAAGAGTCTGAAACCGGGGCAGATCATGGGGTGTTGAAATGATCAAAATCTCGCGAATATTAGCTTGCATAAGGACTGCAAGCGGATAATAAATCATAGGTTTATCATAAATAGGGAGAAGCTGTTTACTAGTTGAGAATGTGACAGGATAGAGACGCGTGCCAGAACCTCCTGCCAGAACGATGCCCTTCATCTAATTATCCTAGAAGTTAATTGCAAAAAAACCAGACAGCCCGCCTTTGTAATCCAAATCATATATTTCGCAATGCTATCCGATCTTTAATATCAAAAAAAGCGCCATCGGAATAGTAATCGAAGTTTCTCGAGACATCTTTAGAAAGGAGGGCTAGAGAATGTAATGAAAGGGAATTTTCCGCTTGACCGAGGAATTCTTTGATCTTCTTTCGGATGATTAATAACTCAAGGCAAAAATCTTTGAATGAAAACTGCTTATAATTCATCTTCCTTAACCATAATTTTGGGTTGAAAATTACACCCTTCTTCAATAAGACCATCGATAAATCCTAGATTATAATCACCGGCTAAAAAGGTTTTATTCTCCAAAATAAACCGGTGGAAAGAAATAGTGGAGTCAACCCCACCGATATGAAACTCTTTCAAAGCGCGTTTAGAAATACGAATGGCCTCTTCCCGATCCCTTCCCTTCACAATGAGCTTTGCAATAAGTGAATCGTAATAAGGCGGGATGCGATAGCCCGAATAGCAAGCGCTATCGACACGGATATTGGGACCTCCCGGAGGAATATAATACTCGAGAAGTCCGGGGGAAGGCACAAATTTATTTGCAGGGTTTTCTGCATTGATCCGGAACTGAAAAACATGTCCTTCAAAGGTAACGCTTTTTTGCTTATAAGCAAGCTTTTCCCCCATTGCCATTTTAATCTGCTCTTTCAGGAGGTCGATACCGGTCAAACCTTCCGTAATAGTATGCTCTACCTGAATCCGGGTATTGACTTCCATAAAGTAGAAATTGCGTTTCTCATCAACAAGAAACTCAACGGTTCCTGCCGTATGATACTTAGCAGCTTTTACAAGGTTTACGGCCGCTTCTCCCAATTTCTTACGCATAGAAGGCGTTAAAAAGGGGCTGGGCGTTTCCTCAATGAGCTTTTGTCGACGTCTTTGAATTGTACAATCACGTTCTCCTAAGTGGATACAATTGCCGTAGCGATCCCCTAAAATTTGAACTTCAACATGACGCGGATTCATAACCATTTTTTCTAAGTAGATGTCAGGGTTCCCAAAGGAGACCTCGGCCTCGGCTCGTGCCGATGAAAACTTTCGGATAAAGTCATCCTGATCATAAGCAATGCGAATTCCCTTCCCTCCCCCTCCTGCAGAGGCCTTGATAAAGATAGGATAACCGATGCGCTTCGCTTCTTTAAGAGCCACTTCAACCGTATCAACCACACCATCCGAACCAAGAATAATTGGACATTTAACACTTCGCGCTAAGGACTTAGCACGTGCTTTATCCCCTAATAAGGCAACCGTTTTGGGTGAAGGACCGATAAAGGTTAATCCGCAGCTCTCACAAATCGAAGCACAAAATTCGCATTTTCACTTAAGAATCCATAACCCGGATGAATGGCATCAGCACCTGTAATCTCACATGCAGAAAGAATATTGGGAATTTTGAGATAAGATTGATTCGGGGGAGCTTCTCCAATGCAAATAGCTTCATCTGCATGCAAAACATGAAGAGCTTCTGCATCAGCTTTAGAATAAACGGCAACCGTCTGCAAATCGAGATCATGGCAGGCCCGAATAATGCGAACAGCAATTTCGCCACGATTAGCTACGAGAACTTTTTTCATAATTCTACTAAACGAAAAAGTTTAGTTCCAAATTCAACAGGATCTGCATTTTCGATCAAGATTTCTGCAATCCTTCCCTTTTTCCCCGCCCTTACCTCATTCATTACTTTCATCGCCTCAACAATACAAACAACAGTATCTTCATCAACTAAATCTCCAACCTTAACAAAGGACGGCTCTTCCGACGATGGGCCGGCATAAAAAGTTCCGACCATAGGCGAAGTGATCTGGTACCCCGGCTGAGCTTTAAGAACTTTTTCGCCTTCTTTCTCTTTGACCTCTTCTTCCGCCGGAGTTTCTATCACAGGAGGAGGAGTCGTTTGAACAGATGACAGAGGTTTGGGATAGGGCTCTACTTGAAATTCCGAATCTCTTTCGAGTTCGAGTTCAACCCCGCTCTTTTCTTTAAGAGCAAGTTTCGTGATTTTTCGCTCTTCCATTGCAGCCATTAGTTTTTTAATCTTCTCTAAGTCCATTACGCGCTTCTCCTAGATCCTTTGTACAAACTCGCCAATATGAGTATCGACTTTTATGATATCTCCTATCTCAATAAACAGGGGGACTTCAACCTCTGCTCCCGTTTCCAAAATAGCGATTTTACTTGCATTTGAAACGGACACTTTCGATTTTAAATCTTCAAGCTTAACAACCATCAGTTCAAGGAATTGAGGTAATTCAATAGAAAAGATCGTATCACCATAAAACATTGCTTTAATCTGGATTCCTTCCTTTAAATAACTCACCTTATCTCCGACTACATCCGTAGATACAAATATCTCTTCTAAATGGTCAATATCGAGAAAGAGATAATCTTTTCCTTCAAGGTAAAGATACTCGAGTCTCCTTTCACTCAATGTCACTTCTTCAACAGACTGATCGAGCTTAAAATTTTTCTCAATCACCTCTTCTGACATCAAGTTTTTCAGCTTGGTTTTAATAAAGGGAACACCCTTTGCAACTGTTACTTTAACGCTGAATTCCACTCGATAAATCTTCCCGTCCAAAGAAAGTGTCATTCCTGGAGAAATCTGATTGCTTGTTGCCGCCATAGTAACCCAATTATTTTAACTGTTCTAAAATTTCTTTCAGTTCGTTGAGATATAAAATGGTATAGTCCACGTCCTTTTTTAATCCAGTATTACCTAACCCTCTTCCCCATCTCAACTGCACTGTTTTATACCCAAGTTCTTTAGCAGGAGTAAGATCAAAAGAAATTCGATCTCCGCATACAAGTGCATTTGCCGGAGAAATTCCTGCTGACTCCCCGATCATCTGATAAGCTTTTTTTTTATTCCACTCTTTACAAAAATACAAATAACTAAAACATTTTACATCAATTCCTGCTCGCTTCATCTTTTCTCGTTGGACTTTTTCTCTTCCTTTCGTTACTAGCGCAAGAGGATGAAGTTGAGCAAGTTCTTCAAGGATCTCAATAGCATTTTCAACAGGAAAGATCGTGTCGGGCAGGGAGGGTTTTTCATAAATCTCTCTTCGTCCAATCTCATAACACTTATCGGGAGCCTGAAAAATCTCAAGAAACTCTCTCAAAGCCCCATCTGATGTCATATGAAGGGAATCGAGCCGCAGAAACTGATCATACGCCTGCTTTGGATGGGCAAAGAGCAATCCATTTTTTTCCATAGCGCTTAAGGCATTTTTCAAGATCCTAGGCGTAATCGAACCTGAGGTGTCGATCAACGTGTCATCCAAGTCAAAGATGATTAACAATTTTCATTAGCTCACTTGTTACTTGTTTAGAATTGTGACGGATCAAGCTCCGATTCAATAAAATATCGCTCTGATCTTTTTCTGAAATTTCTCCCAATAATGGAGCAGAAATCACGCGAGAACCTTTCATATCGTTTTCAATGAGCTCCCCTTCTTCTGAATAACGTTCAATGAGTTCTTTCTCGGGAATCTGATTATTCACCAAAATATAGTCAAAAATATCTTCCCCAACAAAACGGGTAATCTCCTGATGATGATCACTAACTTTGAATCCGGTTGTCTGCCCTTTTCGGTTCATCAAATTAGAAATATAGATTTTTTTTGCATGCGTCTGGCGTAAAGCTTCGCTAATCCCATTGACAAGAAGACTAGGAATAATCGAGGTGTGAAGTCCACCAGGGCCCATTACAATCAAATCTGCGTTCATAATTTCAGAGATAGCATAAGGGTTTGCTTTGGGGTATGGCTCTAAAAAAATGCTCTCGTAGCCCTGATCAATTTTTTCAGACAGATAAATTTCACGCTCACCTTCTAACACTTCGCGATTCTTGAGAATCATTTTGAGGCGGACTTGGTGAGTTGTAATAGGAATAACCTTTCCCTTAATAAAAAGAATACGTCCAACTTCTTCTACAGCCTTTTCAAAACTTCCCGTAACTTTTTCTAAAGCCGACAGCAGAAGATTTCCAAAGCTATGCCCCCCTAACCCCCCATTTTCAAACCGATAATTCATGACACTTCTCATGAGACGAGAAGAGTTCGATAAAGCGACTAAACATTGGCGCACATCACCGGGGGGCAAAACTCCAAGTTCATCGCGAAGAATTCCGGTACTTCCGCCATCATCGGCCATCGAAACAATTGCAGAGAGATCTACATCATTGTTCTTTAGACCTCTTAAGACGGCAAAATTGCCCGTTCCTCCACCCATGACGATGACTTTTTTCATAAGCCAACTCCTTTTAGCACCCTGATTTTCTCTCTCATATTTCCCCCTTTAAAGAGATAGGTTCCCGCTACAAGATGGTTGGCTCCCGCTTCGACGCAAAGAGCGGCTGTTTTCTCGTCAATTCCACCATCTACTTGAATATCAAAAGGAGGCAAATCATTTTCCGAAGATTTTTCGTCTTTCGGAACAATTCCTCCTTGACGGATATCGAGCTTATTACAAATGTCCCGGGTAAATTTTATCTTATCAAGCATATCGATAAGAAAGGTTTGCCCCCCAAATCCGGGGTGAACCGTCATAATCAAGATTTTATCGCACTTATCAAGGTACTTAGGAATCAATGATTCACTTGTCTCCGGGCAAAATGAAAGTCCCGCTTTGATATTACATTTGCGGATATAGCCTAAGACATCTTCAACATCTTCAGTAGCCTCCATATGGAAAGTAATGCAGTCGGCTCCATTTTCAACCAGCCGCTCAATATAGTCCATAGGATTGTAAACCATGATATGAACATCCATGAACAAGTCGGTAGCACGATTCAGAGCAGCTAAAGCCTTAGGACTTAAACTTAAATTAGGGACAAAGTGGCCATCCATAATATCAACGTGAATCGCATCAGCTCCAGCATCTTTTGCTCGCTTGGCTTCATCGGCAAGTTTGCCAAAATCAGCCGCAAAAATAGAGGGCTCAACGTAAATACAATCTTTCTTTACCATTCTCTTCAGAGGGTCAAGCTTTTCTCTAATTATAAGGATCCGTCTACTAAAAATCAAAATCCAATCATTTCTTCCAGGGCTTGAAGAAAAGTTTTTCGTTTTTTCTTTTCTTTTGCAAGGTAAAGATAGCCCAGAAAACTTCTCTCATCAAACTCTAGCTGGAGCGTGAGCAGCTCTGCTAGAGTCAGTTCAATTTTCTCCACAAACCTAGCCATTCTTCTATTCAGGGAAAAGTCAGGAAATTCAATCAATACCAGGAGACTATCCTTAGTTTCCAAGGTTTTTAGTTGTGCTCGCTCCGCCGGCAAGCATCCAAGATTCTCTATTAGTAATAAAAACAGAGATTTAAGCATCTCGGTCTTGATGAAACTTCTTCGCTCAATGGGGTAAATCCCATGAAAAAAATTTTCAAGCAGCAAGTGATGTTGCTCCCCTTTTTCGCCAAGGCTTGCAACAAGAGCTCGAAAAGCTTCATTTTGCTTCGAAATGATTCCGCCATTATAATCACGGACTTTCTCAAGAGCCTCCTCCAAATGAAACAAGACCTTGTGTCGTGCGTGATAAAGATCAACGGAATGATCCTCTCGAAGAAAGTCAATTAAGGAAAGCTGGACTTTGAGTACTAATGCTTCTTTGGAGTATTTTTTCCGTAGAGTTCCAATCATTTTCACCCGTTCAAGACGCGCCCCTTGCCCCAACTTTAATAAAAGATCGGAAATAGAGGGGCTGCCCGAATGTAAAATACGAACCACAATTACATTAAAAATCAGTTGATCATCTGTCTGTTTTTCAAACGAGATAATAACCTGAGGAAGATCCCGTAAAAACTTTAACTCCCTTCCCAAAGTGACAATATGCCTTAAGATTTCCTCTTCATTGCGCGGCATAAAAACGGGACGGTGGAGATGCTCTACTCTTTCCTTAATACGAGGTTGTATATCCTCTTGAAGGAGGGTGATTTCTTCCTTAGAAAACCACTGCCCCCCCTTCTTCTCGAATTCAAGATAAACGAGATGAAGAGAATGCTCCGGATCTTCATAAAAGAGATCGCTTCCTTCAACAAAAAGAAAGGACGGAACAATCGACCGAACAGCTTTAAGCAAATGTTTTTTTGCAAACTTTTCATTTTCGCGCAGGAAGTTAACTCCAACTAAGATTCCTAGAACCGGTTTAACTCCTAGAGGCAAATGCAAACGCCTTCGCACGATTTTAGTGAAAACATGGCGGCGTTCCGGATTTTTTTCAATTTGAGAAATAATTTTTTTTCTAATCAAATAGAAAAATGTTAAATTTTCGGCAAACTGTCTCACTTCGCGACAGCGTAAATATTGAGCATTCACCGAAAGAAAAAAATGTTGCATCAGAGAAAAAATATCGTAGTCATAACGAGCAGGGAAGCGGCGGATCATTTGTGTGACTCGATCTTGAACCAGCATCCGTTTTTCATCTAAAGATAACGCCTTCATTTCTAAGATCTGAGCCCCATAGTAGGGTGATCGCAAGCCAAGTTCCAGCTCAAATTTGAGAAGATCGAATTGCCGCAAAGCAAGCAAGACATCTTCCGGACTTCGAAGTTGCAGTTCAATCTCTCCTGCTAAAAGAGGGAAGTTAAACTCTTGACTCCGAAATGGAGCCATAAAAAAAAGAGAAACAGTTAGAAATTTTGATGGCAAAAGCCAACGAGTCATCATTTCATTTAAAAACTTTCCTACATGGGAATGCTCCGGGCAAAGAAAGAAAAGAGAAATAAAGGGTGAGTTTTCACTTTTAGGATGAAGCTTTAGAATCGGAAATGAACCTTCTTCTTCTAAAGTGAGTTCATCTAAAATTTTATGAAGCGCAATCAAATGATGGGAATCTTCAAATAGAGGTTCAATGATTTGCTGGCTTTTGATTATTTTCATATTGCGGCTCGCTACAATCAGCTGATCTTTTTCCAAAAATGAATGTCCCCGGGAAGGATTTTTTTTGCCCTTTCTTAAAAGTTAATACGTGTAAGGGCAACGCATTTTTTGAAGCAAGCAAAATAGCTCGCGGATGAAGGACAAATGAAGTCTGACTAGCTAAAGTAAGAGCATCCTCATAACTTAAGCTTGTATACAGTTTTGCATCTTTATTTTTTTGAGGATCTTCAGCATAAATCCCAAGCACATCTTTATAAAATTCAACCTTATCAGCTCCTAAAGCGACTCCCAGAGCAACAGCTGATGTGTCTGACCCCCCTCGACCTAAAGTCGTAATTTCTTTCTCAAAACTCACACCTTGAAATCCTGCGACAATCACCACTTTTCCTTGATTTAAATAGTGAACGATTCGCGCAGGGCGTACATCTATAATTCGCGCATCCAAGTGGCGATGACACGTGATAATCCCGGATTGACTTCCCGTTAAACTAATGGCCTTATGCCCCCTTTCTTTTAAAGCCATAGCAAGAAGAGACATACTGATACGCTCACCAACGGAAATCAGCATATCTTGCTCTCGGCGCGGAGGTTTTTTGGAAATAGTCTTGGCAAGTTCCATAAGCTCATCGGTCATGCTCCCCATTGCGCTGACAACCACGATTACAGAAGAGTAGTCCGATAGCCTCTTGGCAACAATATCAGCCACCCGAATTAAGCACTCAGGTGTTTCGAGAGCAGCCCCTCCGAATTTCATAATCAGTGTTGCCACTTTTTCTCCTTTGCGAATAGAACTGAAAACATCCTCATAACCTAATTTTTAGTTTTTTAGGGAATAATTATTAGGAGACTGTTGCGGGCGGCCATTTTACGCCTTAAATCCTTTCTTTTGCCCAAATCTTCTAATTAAGAGTATGCCAACTTAGTTGCGTATCAAAGTTCAAAAACAATTTTTTTCTTGACAAGTATAAACAGTAAGCCCAACGAGTAAATTCACCAGGAAACCTGAAATGCTTTGATACCGACTGTCCTTTATTTGAAAGATATTTTTCGGTAGTCCTAAACATGTAGTGCTACAATCCTCTGTGATTCGCAAGTTTCTTTGAAAAAGATAGCATTTTCCGGACTAATCGTGAGCATCTTTGTCTTAGTATGCTTAAATTTTTCAATGTAATTTGTTTTCAGCGTAGCTAACCACATGATGGTTAGCAAGATCGAAAGTCCGGTTTTCCGAAAAAAGACCAAGAGGAATTTGTGGCTTTATTTTTTGAAATTGGTATCAAACATATCTTATCCTTTTTGACGTATGGGTTTAAACATGCTCCGATTTTAGGCAAACCACATAAAAATTTCTTCTATTTTTCAACAGGCCCATTATAACCCCGGAGTGCCACTAATTCTAGCACCCTATGCAGAGAATTAGTGGCACTCCGGTGTATAAGTGAGATTCATGTTTGAGGATTGTATACTTAAATCTTCACTTGGGACTGTTGCAAGCTGCATTTTTTCGGAATTCAATCCACGGCTAACTCGACATAATCTGCTTATATTAGGCGAGTTAAGTGCGAATTTTTGGGTATAAAGAAAAGGTTTAGATCGTAAAATGGTAGCTGACAACAGTCTCCCTATGCCTCTGCAAATTTTTTTTCACTATTATCTTTTACTCTTTGCATGAATGGCTTGTAGTTCTTTTGTCATATAGACAACATTACCGCTTTGTACAGAGTGTTTTTCGAGTTGCTTTTATTAGTAATTCTTTGTTAGAGTTTTTCCATACAACTTTTATAGTTGACTTAAGGTTGTGTCTGAATATCTGCACAATTACTGAAATAGTAAACCCATGGAGTAACCCTTAAATGTCTAAAGACCTAAATTACGACTGGAACGAAAGTAGAATTATCGATGATGTCGAGTTTGAAGAAAAAGACGCTGAACTTTTTCGAAACCTTCTCAACAACAAAGAATCAAGTACAGAAGAGGGATCTATCTCTTCTATGGAAATCGGCCAAATTCTAAAAGGTCAAATTGTAGAACTCACCCCGGATTTTATCGTAATTGATGTCGGCCTGAAATCAGAAGGACTCATCCCGTTGAATGAATTTCAAGACACTTCCGAACTTGAGCTTGGGAATGAAATCGAAGTTTACCTAGATAAGACCGAAGGCGAAGATGGCCAAATTGTTCTTTCTAGAGAAAAAGCATGTCGGCAAAGACAGTGGGAATATATCCTAGAACATTGTGAAGAAGGTTCGATCGTTAAGGGTAAAGTCATCAGAAAAGTTAAAGGTGGCCTCATGGTCGATATCGGGATGGAAGCTTTCCTTCCCGGATCACAAATCGATAATAAACGGATTAAAAATATCGATGAATTCCTCAACCACGAGTACGAATTCAAGATCTTAAAAATCAATATCGAAAGAAAAAACATCGTTATTTCCAGACGTGAACTCCTTGAAGAAGAAAGAAGCTCTAAGAAAGTTGAAATTCTAGAAAAACTCTCTGAAGGAGAGATTTGCAAAGGTATCGTTAAGAACATCACAGACTTCGGTGTCTTCCTTGATCTCGATGGAATCGATGGACTCCTTCACATCACCGATATGACTTGGAAGCGAATCAAACACCCATCTGAGATGGTCCAGCTTAATGATGAGCTTGAGGTAGTGATCCTCAACATTGACAAAGAAAAAGGTCGCGTTGCCCTTGGTCTGAAGCAAAAAGAGAACAATCCTTGGGAAGAAATCGAGCAAAAATATTCTCCCGGAACCAAGATCCACGGGAAAATTGTAAATCTTGTTCCCTATGGCGCCTTTATTGAAATCGAGCCGGGCATTGAAGGCCTCATCCATGTTTCCGAAATGTCTTGGGTCAAAAATGTTACAGACCCAAGCGAAATCGTTACCAAAGGTGATGAACTTGAAGCCATCGTCCTCTCTGTTCAAAAAGAAGAAGGAAAAATTTCGCTTGGAATCAAGCAAACAGGGAAAAACCCTTGGGAAGATGTTGAAAACAAGTACCCTGTTGGGAGCGCTGTCAAAACAGAGATTCGTAACTTGACCAATTATGGAGCCTTTGTTGAGCTTGAGCCTGGAATCGACGGTTTGATCCACATTTCCGACCTAAGTTGGATTAAAAAAGTCTCCCACCCCTCTGAAGTGTTGAAGAAAGGTGATACGGTTGAAGCCAGTATCCTTTCTGTTGATAAAGAAAGTAAGAAAATTACCTTGGGAATTAAGCAATTAAGCAACAACCCTTGGGAGTCAATTGAAAAAACCATGCCTGTAGATACTATCGTCAGAGGCATCGTAACTAAAATCACAGCTTTTGGAGCTTTCACTCAACTCGAAAACGGAATTGAAGGACTCGTTCATGTCACCGAACTTTCAGACAAAGCTTTTGGAAAGGTTGAAGAAGTTGTATCAGTTGGAGATAATGTAACAGCAAAAGTCATCAAACTCGACCCGGAGCATAAGAAAATTTCGCTTTCAATTAAAGATTACCTTGTTGAACAAAACCAAGAAAATCGCGATGATATTGTAGTTAGTTCCAGTGCAAAGAAAGACAAAAGAAAAAAAGACGAACAACAGGAAGAGGACGAGTAGTTTCCCCCTCTTACTTTTACAATTAAATGACAAAACCGAAGAGATTTTCTTCGGTTTTGTCCTGCAAAAAATATAAAAGGTCAAATTTAACAGCATGAACAAAGATCTAGTTGCCATTTTCGATTACCTTGAGCGAGAAAAAGGGATTAAAAGAGAAACAATCATCAAAGCTATTGAAGAATCCCTCATGGTTGCTGCACGGAAAAGTGTTAAACGTTCAGGAACCATTACAGTTGATATTGACCCAAAAAACGGCGAAATTGAAGTCCTTGCTGAAAAAGAAATCGTCGAATCCGTCACCTATCCAGATGAAGAAATTATCTACGAGGAAGCGTGCGAAATCAAGCCCGATTGCGAACTCGGAGAGTGGATTGCCGTTCCGATTTCTCCAGCTAATTTTGGTCGGATTGCTGCGCAAACAGCACGGCAAGTGATTTCTCAGAAACTACGTAGTGCAGAACGAGATGTGATTTACGAAGAATACCGCCACCGCATCCACGAGATTGTCTCCGGAACTGTCAAGCGTGTTGTGAGAGGAGCCACTCTAATTGTTGATCTAGGGAAAGTCGAAGCTATTTTGCCTGATCGCTTCTATCCAAAGACTGAAAAATATCACATCGGAGACCGAATTCAAGCTCTTCTTTGGGCAGTACGTGATACTGAGAATGGCGGAGCTGAAGTTGTTCTCTCACGTAGCCACCCTGAAATGGTAGAACAACTCTTTGATCAGGAAGTTCCCGAGCTAAGTGATAATACAATTGGTATCAAAAAGATCGTAAGAGAGGCGGGTTATCGCACAAAAATTGCCGTCTATTCAAATGATCCTAAAGTTGACCCTCTTGGAGCTTGTGTTGGGGTGCGTGGAACACGCGTCAAAAATATTATTCGTGAACTTAACAACGAAAAAATTGATATTGTTATTTATACCGATGATCAAGTCCATCTCTTACAAAACCTGCTCCATCCAATCGAAGTAAAAAAGCTTAACTTCGATAGAGAAAATAATCTCATCTTCCTAGTTGTTGAAGATGAGGACTACCCTGTTGTCATTGGCAAACGGGGAATGAACGCCCGCCTCAATGCCGAACTCGTCGGTATCAAGCTTGAAGTTAAAAAAATGAGTGAATACCAAACTGAAATGATATTTGAACGCCAGCAGATGCAACTAGAAGAAGGCCCTGAACTCGACGTTAAGCTTGAAGAAATTGAAGGGATAAACAAATTTGTCATGGACTCATTAATTGATGCTGGTTTCGATACCCCTCGCAAGATCCTGAACGCAACTCCCGAAGAGATTTCAAAGGGAACTAGGATAAGTAAGGAAATGATTGATGACGTATTGGAGAAAATTCGCAAAATAAAGGCATAATTTTGGCCAAAAACTTAAAAATTAAAATCAAAAATGCTCAACTTGCAGAGGCGCTAAAACTTAAGCAGAAGAAAAAAGAAGAATCTGCTGCACCTCTTAAAAAAATCAAGGAAGAAAAATCAAAGAAACTAACCAAAAAAGTTGAAGCCAAAACGCCACTTAAAGCGAAAAAAGATCCTATTGCAGAAGAGAAAATGGTAACAACTGCTTCAGTTACCAAAGAAAAAAAGTCAATTGATTCTACCAAGCCTAAAGAGCAATCTTCAGAAAAGAAAGATCCTACGCCTACAGTCCCTAAATCGAAAACAATTCCCATTAAGGAAAAAAAATCCGAAGAAAAAAAATTTTCCTTCGAAGATTTGAAAAAAAGAGAAAAAGAGCAACCTTTACAAGAAAAGAAAAAAGAAGGATTCCGAGCTCAAATCGCTCGAACATCGAGAGACTTTAAGACAAAGAAACTCGAAGCACGTCAGGGGACTGGGTTCGATACCCGTGATCGCCAAGGACTTCGCGTAGGTGAAGAACACTCATGGAGACGAAGGCGACGTCCTAAATACTACCATTCAAAGGAACCAATTGAAGTCGTTCGTCCCAAAAATCTTTTAATTCGTATTCCTATCTCAGTTAAGGATCTAGCTCAAGCCATGAAAGTTAAAGCTTCAGAACTTATCGCTAAGCTTTTCATGCAAGGCATTGCTTTAACCATTAACGACTATCTCGATGATGAAACTACAATCCAACTCCTTGGGCAGGAGTTTTCATGTGAAATCGCTCTTGATACTCGAGAAGAAGAGCGCTTGCGTATCACAGATAAAACGATTCAGGAAGAGATTCAAGAGACAGCACCGGAGCATCTCGTGTCTCGCGCTCCTGTCGTTGCCTTTATGGGGCACGTTGACCATGGGAAAACCAGCCTAATTGATGCCATTCGAAAAAGTAATATTGCAGGATCAGAAGCAGGTGCAATTACCCAACACATTGGTGCTTTCAAATGTCACCGTGAAAAGGGTGATATTACTATTCTCGATACCCCCGGTCATGAAGCTTTTTCTATGATGCGACAAAGAGGAGCAGCTATTACCGATGCGATCGTGTTAGTTGTTGCTGGAGATGAAGGCATCATGCCGCAAACAGATGAAGCCATTAATCAAGCAAAAAAAGCAGGCGTTCCTATGCTTGTAGCACTCAACAAGAGTGATAAACCCTCATTCAATCCAGAAACAGTTTACCGCCAACTCGCTGATCGGGAGTTACTTCCCGAAGCTTGGGGTGGCACAATAATCACCGTTAACTGCTCAGCTGCTTCAGGCGATGGAATTCCTGATCTCCTTGAAATGCTTACCCTTCAAACCGATATCCTTGAACTCAAAGCGAACCCCAATACCCGTGCTCGAGGAACGGTATTAGAATCTCAAATGCACAAAGGTTTTGGCCCTGTTGCTACTGTTCTCGTCCAAAATGGAACCCTTAAAATAGGAGATGCTCTTGTATTTGAAGATGTATATGCTCGTGTTAAAACGATGCATGATGAGCATGGTAAAGCCCTCCAAGAATCAGGCCCTTCAACCCCGATCAAGATTACAGGACTCTCAAAGGTTCCTACTACAGGATGTGAATTTATTACTGTTGAAAACGAAAAAGAAGCCAAAAAACTCTGCGAAGAGCGGGCATCTGGGATGAAGCGCTCTCAAATATTACGCAAAGGAGACTCCCTTGAGAATCTTATGCAACGCCAACAAGAACTTTCTGAAAAGAAAATGCTCAATCTCATTCTCCGTGCTGATGTTCAAGGTTCTGTTGAAGCCATTAAAACTTCTCTTCAGAATGTCAAGACAAAGAAAATTGAACTCAACTTTATCGCTGAAGGTGTCGGAGAAATCTCTGAGTCTGACATCGAACTTGCTGCCGCTTCAAATGCCCTTATTATCGGTTTCCACACACGTATCGAGAGCCATGCTGAAGAACTCGTTAAACGGACAAACGTCATCATCAAACAACGCGATATCATCTATCAAGTGATTGACGATGTAAAAGAGCTTATGCTTCAGGCCCTTGACAAGATTCGTCGCGAGAACGAACTGGGAACTTTCAATGTAAAACAGCTATTTAAAGTATCTCACCTTGGTGTCATCGCAGGAGGACAGGTTTCAGAAGGAATCATTAAAAGAAATCACTACGCCAAGCTCTTAAGGGAAGGTAATGTTATCTGGGAAGGAAATATTGCTTCCCTTAAACGGATCAAAGAAGACGTAAAAGAAGTAAGCAAAGGGCTTGAATGCGGAATTCTTCTCGAACGATTCAACGATGTTCAAGTAAATGATGAAATTAAAACCTTTGAAATCACCTATATCCAACAAGAACTTTAACTCCTATAGACCATGAGCGATAAGCGTATTAAACGACTCAATTCGTTACTTAAAGAAGTGATCAATGAAGTAGTCCGAAACGATGTTCGGAACCCTCATGTTGCCAAGCTCACATCAATCACAGAAGTTGAGATCACCAAAGACCTACGTCATGCTAAGGTTTACATCAGTGTGATTGGAAGCAATGTTGAAAGACAAACGACTTTAGATGCTCTTCAGTCAGCGGCTACCTACATTTCTGTTATCGCTTCCAAAAAAGTCGTTATGCGCTACTTCCCTGCACTAACTTTTAAACTCGATACTTCTGTCGATAAGCAAATGCATATTGATTCTCTTCTTGAGAAAATCCATAAGGGAAAAGAGACCTGGGACGATGACAACTAACCCTAAACAAGAAGGCATTTTGCTTGTCGATAAAGAAAGAGGACGCACTGCTTTTTATCTTGTTAAACTCTTAAGAAAGCTCTCCGGAATACGTAAAATCGGACATGCAGGAATTTTAGACCCTTTTGCAACGGGTGTAATGGTAATGCTCATTGGACGTCCTTATACAAAGCTTTCCGACAGTTTGATTCAAAATGACAAGGAATACTTAGCAACTGTGAAACTTGGGGAAACCACCGATACCTTTGATTGTGATGGAGGAATTGTTTCACAAACAACTACCGTTCCATCTTGTGCGTCAATCGAAGAGGCTATTTATGAATTTCAAGGTAAAATCGAACAAATCCCCCCAATGTTTTCAGCAAAAAAAATCCAAGGACAAAAGCTCTATAAACTAGCACGGCAAGGCATTGAGATTGAAAGAAAACCCATTCAAATTAAAATCAAGACCGAGGTCCTCGATTATACCTATCCTTTGCTCAAACTCAGAGTCAGTTGTTCAAAAGGCACTTACATCCGTACAATCGCTCATGACCTCGGAGTCAAACTAAGAACAGGCGCTCACCTCACTGAGCTTACTAGGACCCAAAGCGGGAACTTCAAACTGAAAGATTGCATTGACGCAAAATTGCTTTCTAACCCATCCTTTCCGTATATGGCTTACTTGAGGAAACACGCGTGAAAATCATCACGGATATTGATCAAATCCCTGTATTTGATTCCCCTATCGCTTTAACGGTTGGGGTCTATGATGGAGTCCACCTCGGCCATCAATCTATTATCAAACACCTACATAAGCAAACAAGAAGAGGGGGAACACGTGTGATCCTCACCTTTTCAAACCACCCTTCTCAAGTCTTTAATCCAACTCACCCCGTCCCTCTAATCACTTCCCTTTCTCACAGAATACAACTCTTTGAAGAATTTGGTATCCATGCAGTCATTGTTCTTCCTTTTACTCAGACTTTTTCCGAACAGCATTATAAAGACTTTATTAATTCTTTCTTTGATGCACTTCCTTTTAAGTATCTTACTCTAGGAGAAGGCGCTGCTTTTGGCAAAAATCTAGAAGGAAATGAAGCGAACCTGATACAACTCGGTAAGATAATTGGCTTTGAGGTCGAATACTTAAAAAAAGAAACCTACCGTAAAGAGCCAATCTCAAGCGGTCGCATTCGAAATGCTATCGAAGAAGGAACTTTAAAAAAAATCAAAAAGTTCTTGGGTCGTCCCTATTCTATTCGAGCCTCTTTTAACCCCGCAGAAGTGATACGCGAAAATGACACCCTTTATAAATGGTCTTTTTCCTGCGAAAATCTCTGTTTGCTTCCCTCCGCTGTCTATGCTATTGACATCGAAGGAAAGGAAAAAACGCCTGCTATTGGTTTTCTAGAAGGCTCTACCTCGATTACTGGAAAAACTGAGCTTACCCTTACCCTCTTTTTCGAACGCATACCCTCTGCCTGCGATCATCTTAATTTTGCTTTTATCGACTACATGCATAGAACACTCACTCCTGAGCTTCTACCCTCCCCCTCTCTTCTTCAAAAACTCTTTCCTCAACCCTCTCTTTCATAGGTCACAATGCGCGGATTATCTTGTGGTATCGTTGGCCTCCCTAATGTCGGCAAATCAACCCTATTTAATGCCCTACTCAAAAAAAAGAAAGCCAGCGCCTCTAATTTTCCTTTTTGCACAATCGACCCCAACGTGGGGGTCATTGATGTCCCAGACCCTCGATTGAGAGTCCTCTCAGACTTATCTAAAAGCAAGAAAATCATCCCTGCTACCATGACGTTTGTAGATATTGCAGGCATTGTTAAAGGCGCCTCTAAAGGAGAAGGCCTCGGCAATCAGTTTCTGTCTAACATCCGTGAAACCGATGCTATCATCCATGTAGTGCGTTGTTTTGAAGATGAAGAGGTGACCCATGTCGAAGGTCGGGTTGACCCTATTTCTGATATTGAAGCGATCAATTTCGAACTCATCCTAGCTGACCTGCAAATGACAGAAAATATCGTACAAAAAATAGAAAGACAAGTTAAAGGGGATAAAGAACTTCTAGCCGTGCTTGAACTACTAAAAAAAATCCGCGAACATCTTAATGAAAACCAACCTGTCCGCTCTATAACCTTCACAAAAAAAGAGCTTGAACATTTAAAGCCTTATCACTTTCTCACAGAGAAAAAAGTCATCTACGTCACAAATATCGCAGAAGAAGATATTCAAACATTAGACAACCCCCACTACAAAAAAGTGGTCGAATACGCTCAAAAAGAAGGAAGTGAAGTCATCCCCATCTGTGCGAAGTTAGAAGAAGAGCTCGTTCAGCTGTCTGAAGAAGAATCTCAAGAATACTTAGATGATCTGGGATTAAAAGATCCGGGCCTCAATCGTGTGATCAAGATAAGCTTTGAAACATTAGGCCTCATCACTTTTCTCACGACAGGTAAGCAAGAAACTCGAGCTTGGACCATCATTAAAGGATCAACAGCCCAAGAAGCCGCAGGAAAGATCCACACCGATATTAAAAAAGGTTTCATTCGAGCAGAAGTTGTGTCTTTTGACGATATGATCTTCTATCAAGGTAGGGTCGCAGCAAAAGAAGCAGGTAAAGCACGTGCTGAAGGAAAAGAATATTCCGTTCAAGATGGTGATGTTATTCTCTTTTTCCATAATTAACATAGGTTCGATTTGTTACATCTTTGTCCCTTTTTCTCCGGAAAAACTATCTAGCTCGCAATATGCAGCACAATATTTATTTCTTTAATAACTCACCTTACGCAAAATTGAGTTGAAAGATTTTTTTGAAAGCACTATTTTTTTCCTGATTAACTCACCTTACGCAAAAGAAGTCATTTGCTGTAAATTTCTCAGTTCCTCAAATGCCATTTGATTTGCTCTAACGATTAGTTTGTATTTCAATGAAAAATGATTTAACCTTGTTTTCACTCTCAATATTTCCAATTTACAATAGGCTACAATAGATGCAAATATGTGAGTCTTCTGTGTTTTTACAACTTTTGTGGGAGATTTCTCTAGACTTGTATTTTGTTTGATTGATTTGTGATACTCTTCTATTCTCCATCGTTTTTGATAGATCTCATAGACTTTTTCAGCATCAATTTCTAAGTCATTAGTAACAAGATATAATTCCCCTGTAGACCCATCTTCGTTTTTGAAGACCTTCTTCATTAGGCTCACAGGAAAAGAAAGGTCTTTTAACCAGACCTTTCTTTTTTCACCATCTTTGAGCTCTAGTGTCTTTAAATTTCGATACTTTCTTTTTCTCTTATCTTCTTCCGAAAAGGCCAATAAACGATTCGATTTAATTCCAAAAATAAACTTCTTATTCATTTCATATTCTATAAACTCCATGTTCTTCTTTGCTCCAAACCAATTATCTGCAAGGATATACTCAAAACATATTTTATTTTTTTGGGCTTGTTTTATCTGAGATCGAAACATCTCATTTTTTGTTGTCGATGATCTTCTCATTTCTTTTTTTGTCTTTACGTCACAGAAAATAAGTTCTTTATGAATAGTCTCTATTGAAACCGGAAAAGCTATATCATCGTAACGTACTAAACATGATAGAAGATTAACTCCTTTGATACATCTTCCTTTAGCATGAGAAAAATGCCAACAAATGATTTCATTCTCATCTGTGTAAGGTTTTTCTTCTATCGTATCGTCTATGATCAGGACTCCATTTTTTTCTTTTTCAAACTTTCGCACCTGAGGTTT
>RDPX01000121.1:790191-804508 GCA_003991215.1 Morbakka virulenta
GGACAAAAAAGTGCATTGGAGTTATACGACTAATACAAAAAAAATTAACCATTTTTCTTCCTTATCCTTTATTATTTCTAATAAAGAATACATTTATTCATATAAAAAAATAATTAAATAAAATACAAAGCTCATTTTTCTGTAAATTAAAAATCGAATTTATATTAAGAGACTATTGAAAAACAGAAGAAATTTTTATGTGATTTGTTTAAAATTTTAATGATTGGACGAAAGGTTTTTATGGGTAGCCATCACGTCGCTAACCATAATAAAGATTCGGATAAATCCTTAAAATCTTAAACTTAATCGACTATATGTTTAAGCCCATACGGGGAGTGTTGTGAGCTGCGCTTTCTTGAAATTGGTATAAGTTGGCCTACTCTAAGTAGAATAGGCGGCTTGTCACGATTTTCTCTCTTATGGGACTGTCTAGACTTGCATGCCAACGACCGGGCCTATTTTCCTAAGACGGGTCATCATGTCCTTAAACTGCTTAGGACTGATTGTCTGCTCTTTATCAGAGAGCGCCTTATCGGGATCAGGATGTATTTCGACCATGATTCCATCTGCTCCAGCTGCAACACCTGCGCACGCCATTGGAGTAACCATCTGACGAATTCCTGTTCCATGGCTAGGGTCAACAATGACCGGTAGGTGGGTAAGATCTTGCAAGATTGGCACAGATGCCAGGTCGAGAGTATTACGACTGTAAGTCTCAAAGGTACGGATTCCGCGCTCGCAAAGCATTACATCAGAATTTCCCTTATCTAAAATATACTCAGCAGACATGAGGAGATCTTTGTAGGTCGCGGAAAGCCCTCGCTTGAGCAAGATAGCCCGTTTAGATGTCCCGAGTTTTTTTAGGAGAGTAAAGTTTTGCATATTGCGCGCACCGATTTGCAAAATATCGACATATTCAGCAATGAGGGGAATTTGATCACCATCCATCACCTCACTAACAGTAACAAGATTGTGCTTATCAGCAGCTTCGCGCATATACTGAAGCCCTTTCTCTTCAAGCCCTTGAAATGAATAGGGTGACGTACGTGGTTTAAACGCGCCGCCACGGAGAATTTTTACCCCTGCTTTAGAAACAATTTTAGCGCATTCAGAGATTTGTTCTTTTGATTCGATGGAGCAAGGACCGGCCATCACAGCTAGGACTCCCCCCCCAATTTTCACTCCCTTGATATCGATAATCGTTTTCTTGGGCTTGAACTCGCGCGCAGCAAGTTTAAAAGGATGATTAAACTCGGTCACCTCTTCGACAATAGGAAGGCTCTTAAATTGGGTGATATCGGTGAGATCATCGACCCCTTTTATAAGGGCAATAATATAGTGGCCGTCTTCTCCTGAAGGGCGTGCAACAAAGCCCATCCATTTGAGCTTCTCAACGAGTCGTTCAACATCTTCTTGGCTAGCTCTTCTTTTGAGAATTAAAATCATGATCTACCTCGGGTCTAGAGATTGCACAAGTTTTTTAAGTTGTTCGGGTGATTGCCCTTTTCCAATAGCTTCTACTAAAAGAGATCCAATAACAAAACCATCGGCAGCTTTAAGAACTTCTTTAGCCATTTCAGCATTGGAGATACCAAACCCTACAACAACAGGGAGAGAGGAGTATTTTTTGATCTGTTGAATTTTATCGGATAATTTTGCAGGAATGGAGTTTTTAACGCCGGTTGTTCCTTTTTGACAGACATAATAAAGAAACCCAGATGAAGCCTTGGCAATCGCTTCAATACGCTCTTTAGATGTTGAGGGTGTGATCAAAAAGATTGTGGCGAGATCGGCTTCGGTAGCCCACATACGGTATTCATCGGTTTCTTCTAAGGGTAAGTCGACAATGATCATTCCATCTACCCCTACTTCTTTGGCTTTTTTAAGAAATTTTTTTCCCGCGATATAAATCAGGTTATAATAGGTGAACAAGATCACAGGCACATCGGTTTTTTTGCGCAGATCGATAATCAAATCCAAAACGCTTTCAGGGGTAGTTTTTGCTTGCAAAGCACGCTCCATGGCATTTTCAATGACAGAGCCGTCTGCAACGGGATCAGAAAAAGGAATGCCGATTTCTAAAAGATCAACACCCCCCTCGATGAGAGCAAGCGCCGCTTCTTTAGTGCGTTTCATTCCTCCATCTCCTGCCGTTAAGTAGCCAATAAAAGCCTTTTTCCTTTGAAAGAGAGTATCAATCCGGTTCATATCTCCCCCAAAATTTGATTGCTATAATGTTTATAAAGCTCGGGTAAGTCCTTTTCACCGCGGCCTGATAAGTTAACAATAACGAAAGCATCTTTGGGAAGATTAGGAGCTTCGCGTATAAGATAGGCTAAGGCATGGGCTGATTCAAGAGCCGGGATGATTCCTTCGGTTTTAGACAAAAGTCGAAAAGCGGCAAGAGCTTCTTCATCACTAGCCGAGGTATACTCAGCACGTCCGGCTTCATATAGCTCAGCGTGTTGAGGACCGATTCCAGGATAGTCAAGGCCTGCTGAAATAGAGGAAGTCTGGGCGATTTGCCCCACTTCGTCTTGGAGCACATAACTAAATGTACCATGCAATATTCCCGGTTTTCCACCTTGAAAACGAGCTGCATGTTCACCAAGTTTGTTTGATTTTCCTCCGGCTTCCACACCGATGAGCATCACTTCTGTTTCATCTAAAAAAGCAGAAAAAATACCAATGGCGTTCGAGCCTCCACCCACACACGCAACGATCAGATCGGGAAGGCAGTCAAACAAGTTAAAGAACTCTTCTTTGGTCTCTCCTCCAATGACACTTTGAAACGTTGCAACTATTTCGGGATAGGGACAGGGACCTAAAACCGAACCAAGACAATAGTGACTCGTCTCAAAATTTTTTGACCAATCGCGCATAGCTTCGTTTATAGCATCTTTGAGTGTTTCCGAACCTTTGTCTACAGTTATGACTTCAGCCCCTAAAAGGCGCATCTTTTTGACGTTGGGCTCCTGCCGATCTACGTCTTTTCTTCCCATATAGACCACACATTTCAGACCCATATAGGCGCAAGCTGTTGCTGTAGCAACACCATGTTGACCCGCCCCTGTTTCCGCAATAATTCGAGTTTTACCCATCTTCTTAGCAATGAGGCACTGGCCAATCGTATTGTTGAGTTTATGAGCACCAGTGTGCAGAAGGTCTTCCCTTTTAAGGAAAATACGCGGCCCGTCAACCGCTGCCGAAAAGTTAATCACTTCTGTAAGAGAAGTCGGACGCCCGGCATAGGCTGTAAGGAGAGCATAAAACTCCTCTAAAAATTTAGGAGAGTTTTTGAGCTGTTCCCATATATCCTCGAGTTCTTCTATGGGTTGAACAAGGATCTCTGGAATATAAGCTCCCCCATAAGAACCATAACGACCGATCACAACCTTTCCTTTGCGTGTTTAATAAATAATACAATACGGCCAGGATCTTGTCTGCCTGTTGCCGGATCTTCAATACCGCTAGCCACATCAACACCCGTTGGCTGTTTTTTTTCTACCGCCTGTGATACGTTATCAGGGTTTAATCCGCCAGCGAGAAAAAAGCGAAAGCTGCGATTAGGTTGAAAACACTCCCAATCAAATGCTCGCCCACTTCCAGGATTCATACCATCGTATAGGATATAATCCCGCTTGGGGTCAAGTAACTGTAAACCTTGATGATGCTCATGCTGAATGGTTCCTTCTTGATCGACATAAAGCCCATAAAAACGAATGATGTCTGCTTGAAGCTTGCCATGTTCACTGCGGCATTTTTCCCCATGAAGCTGCACGATTTTAAGGTCTAAGATTTCGCAAATAGCTGCAATTTCCTTGGCGCTTTGATCTGCAAAAATCCCAACAGGCTCAGCACCGGCTTGCCTCGAAGCTGCGACAATGACTTTGGCTTTTTCTAGAGGAACATAGCGCTTAGAGCCGGAAACAAAAATAATGCCTATAAAATCGGCTCCTTGCTGAGCAGCATATCTAGCCATTTCGGGATCCCTAACACCACAAATTTTAACTTTTATCATCGTTCTGCTCTCATTTCTTTGATCAGTTTTACGGGATCTTCACTTCGAACCAAGGTTTCTCCGATTAAAATAGCATCGTAACCTGCCTGCCGCATACGGTGTGCATCTTGAACATCTTTGATTCCCGAAGCTGCTATCTTGAGGCATCTTGCAGGAATTTTAGAAACAAGTTTTTCTGCACGTAAGATATCAACCTCAAAGGTCGTTAGGTCGCGATTATTGACTCCAATGATTTTAGCCCCTACCTTAAGCGCAACTTGGAGTTCTTCTTCATTATTAACTTCAAAAAAAGAGTCGATTCCCATCCTTTCAGCAGCTTGAACAAACTCTTCTGCCTGTTCTTTAAGCACTTTTGCAATTAATAATACAGCAGAAGCGCCCATATGAATCGCTTCGGCAATTTGAATGATATCAATAATAAAATCTTTTCTTAGTAAGGGAACACGACATATTTGAGCAACAGCTTTCAGATCATCTACATGCCCTCCAAAATTCTTCTCATCAGTAAGTACAGAAATCGCAGCAGCACCACCTTTTTCGTACTTTTGAGCAAGTTTTATAGGTTGCTCAATCCTTCCAATTTGACCTGCTGAAGGTGACTTGCGCTTGATTTCGGCAATAACAGATAATCCTTCTCCTTTGAGCGCTTTTTCAAAGGTACGTGAGTTCACTGCTCCTTTTTTTAAAATCTTATGAATAGGATGAAAAGGGTCTAGCCTGAGCTCTTCTTGAAGTTTTTTGACCTCCTCATATTTCATTTGAATAATCTGATCCAACATATCTGTCATGATCTAATCTGCCTCCAATTTTCTAGAACCTTTAAGGCAGCGCCTCCACGCTGTTCTTCTATGGCGATAGCAACGCCTTCTTCAATCGTTTCAACTTTTCCATAAATATAAAGAGCTGCCCCTGCATTTAGAACTAAGGTATCGCTGAGCGCACTATCTTTACCTGAAAGTGCATCTAGCAAAAGCTTCGCATTGAGTTTAACATCACCTCCTCGCAAGTCTTCCATCTTGCAAGGCTTAAAACCCAGCCTCTGAGGATCAAGTGTAAAACGCATTTTTTCTTTCCCTCTGACTTCAATGACTTGGCAAGGTCCAATTGGAGTGAGTTCATCCATTCCATTGCCATAAAAAATCAGGGCTCGCTTGACTTTGAGCCCAACAATAACATCTGCAAAAAGTTCAAGCAAAGAATCACTAGCAACTCCGATCATTAAATAATCAGGTTTAGAAGGGTTAAGGAGAGGACCGATTAGGTTAAACAAAGTTCGAATTTGGAGTCCTCTCCGAATAGAAACAATGTTTTTGGTTGCAGGGTGATAAAGTGGAGCAAACATAAACCCGATCCCCACTACATTTACTGCCTCTGTCACTTTTTCCGGAGACACTTCTAAAGCAATACCCAACTCTTCTAAAACATCAGCCGAACCACACTTTGAAGAAACAGCGCGGTTGCCGTGTTTCGCGACTTTGATACCACATGCCGCTGCTAAAAGAGAAGCCCCCGTTGAAATATTAACGGATTGAGATTGATCCCCTCCGGTTCCTACAATATCAAGAACAGAGTGTTTTATCTTAACCGGTATCATATGCCTTTGCATCGTATGGACAACACCAAGGAGTTCCTGCGCCACTTCTCCTTTTGCTCGCATTAGAGCTAAGAAAGCGGCCATTTGATAAGGGTCGGCACCTTTAATCATCTCTTCAATGACCTGCTCACACTCCTCTATAGAAAGGTCCTCGCCTTTGATGAGGTGTCCAATAGCATTTTTCATGCTCATGATTCACCTGCGCAAACTTTGAGAAAGGCTTCAATGAGCTTTTTGCCTTCAGGCGTCAGAATTGATTCGGGATGAAACTGCAGCCCATAGGTTGAATGTTCCATATGTTTCATTCCCATGATCACTCCCGTACTTGTTTCCGCTTCAATTAAAAAACATTTAGGAAGGCTTTCTCTATCGACAATGAGCGAGTGATAACGACCGGCTTCAAAAGGGAGAGGCATCTTATGGAAAAGGTCTTTTCGATTATGAAAAATCGAAGCGGGCTTTCCGTGAATTACTTCACCGGCATGGATGACATGACCTCCAAAAGCTTCAGCCATAGCTTGGTGACCTAAACAAACCCCTAATAGAGGAACTTTTCCCGATAGTTTTTGAATGAGCTCTATGCAAATCCCCGCATCTTTTGGCATTCCAGGTCCAGGGGAAAGGATAATCCCTTTAGGACTCAGTATTTGAAGTTCTTCAACAGTCATCGCATCATGACGAATGACTCGCACTTCAGTGAACTTTGCCACCATTTGATAAAGATTGTAGGTGAAGCTATCATAGTTATCGATGATGACAATCATATTTCACCCTCTTCCGCTGCTTTAATGGCCTGAAGTACACCTCCGGCTTTGTGACGGGATTCATCAACTTCTTTTTGAGGATCGGAATCTGCGACAACTCCCATTCCCGCCTGTACGGTTGCGATTCCATCTTTAAGCTGTGCCATCCGAATTCCAATACACGTATCCAAGTTTTTTTGATGGTCAAGCATACCAATCGCCCCTCCGTAGGGGCCTCGCCGGCAAACCTCGAGTTCATCAATGATCTCCATTGCACGAATCTTAGGGGCTCCACTTAAAGTTCCTGCCGGGAATGCTGCTTTCAGTACATCGAGCGCATCATAGTCATCTCTAAGAGTTCCTTTGACAAAGCTTGCAAGGTGCATCACGTGAGAAAAAAACTGAACGACTTTCATCTTTTCGACATAAACCGATCCGGGCTTTGAAACCATGCCAAGATCATTACGACTCAGATCAACAAGCATCATATGCTCGGCACATTCTTTGGAATCATTTAAAAGGTCATCCGCTTGGGCTTGATCTTTCTTCTCATCTCCGATACGTGGCCGAGTCCCTGCAAGAGGAATCGTTTCAAGGTCTTTTCCATGAACGCTGACAAGTTTTTCCGGTGAAGCTCCAGCCAAAGCAAAATCTGCCTGCTGAAAAAAGAACATAAAAGGAGAAGGAGTAATGAGTCGCATTGAACGATAAACTTCGAATGGGGTGACACTAATCTTCATCTCAAACCGACGTGACGGAACAACCTGAAAGACATCCCCTTTAAAAATATATTCCTTAGCTTTTTCAACAATGTGCTTAAAAGTTTCATCTTCAGGAATGATCTTTAGTTCTTTTTCAAGCTCAAAGGTCTTTTTCTCTCGTTTCTTAAACGGCGGAATATAGGTAATGGTCCGATGAATCTCTTCGATCTCGTCCATAACGCGTTCATAGAGACTTTCGAGATCGTCCTCGACCTGCACAACACGGACAATAATAACAACCCCTTTCTGGTGATCAAAAGTCACTCCTCGATCAAAAAATTGAAAGAAAAGATCGGGAAGAACTTGTTTGTCTTTGTGACGATCGGGAATCTCTTCGATATAACGAACAGCGTCATAAGCCACATAACCAGCAGCACCTCCCACCATTCCTAATTGCAGCTTGCGGCTACCACATGCATACTCCCGATGAACCTGCTTTAAAATTTCAAATGGATTTCCCGCTATAGCTTCAGAGTTATTCCCCCGAATCACTTGAGATTCGAATCCATATGAACGAATTTCAGCAATGGGATCAAACCCGATATGAGAAAATCGACCGATACGAGCGGCTTTTTCCCCTGATTCAAGTAAAATTAAGCTCTTCTCTTTCTCAGACAAGGATTGAATAGCAGTCATAGGTGTAATGAGATCCGACGAATACTCACGAAAAACCGCTACACGTTTATGCTCTTGAGCAAGTTGAAAAAATTCTTCAAATAACAATCGATCAAACATCTTCTATTCCCATAACCTTTTTTAAGAAGGCAATCAAGTCTTCCGGTGCTTCTTTTAGAGCATTAGAGCCTCGCGAGATCTTTGCAATACTCAACTCGAGGTCTTTCGCTATTTCCCGTTGCGGCTTTTTCCCTTCAAGCAGTGCCCGGATGATGAGGTATCTTTTGGCAATTGAACTCCGCTCTTCTGCTGTAAAAAGTAGCCGAAAGAGGGTATTTAGCCTTTCGAGGTCTCTTCCCTTTAGGCAAAGATTTAAAAACTGACTCCAATCGTCTAATTTCACAATGACTTCCTTTTCTTGTATTCTAATGTAATGTTACATCATTACATCATTACATGTCAAGGAAGATTCCTACTCCCTGATAACCAACCTATTGAAATAAACGATTAAAGGCGGGCAGGTATATAGATTTTATAAAATCTTTGGTCTGCTCCCGGTCCTTCATCATAAGGGGATTATCATGAGCATCCTGCAGTTGAATGATTTCAAGATTATTTTGTTTGAAAATATTCTTAAACGACTTAAAACGAGCTGTGAGCTTCTCTTTTCCATTATGGATACAGAAGGTGTCAGGAGCACGTGAGCCATTATGTCGAGCAGAAATAGCATAGGGAAAACGATCGTCTTTAAAAATTGATTCCCCTTGAAAAAGGTCGAAAAAAGGCTCTTCTCCAAAAAGATAATCTAAAACCGTAGGGAAAATATCAACTTGCGAAGAAATGATGCTCTTTAAGTCTCTGCCTTCGGCAATTCGATTATCTCCTAATTTATAGTAAATTGGGGGGCGAATCTGCATCCAGCTTAAATGCGAGGCATGAAAGAGTTGCCCCTCTTCCAAGAACTCGTCTCCGTGATCTCCCATAAATAAAATGACCGACTCATCATAGAGCTTGTTTTGCTTTAAGTGATCAATCACTTCACCAAAAAGAGAATCGATATAATGAATCGAATTACGATAGCGGTTTTTAATCATCTCGATATTGTTAATTGAATTAGAAATGCGCAAATGTGTTTTCTGTTCGCAGATAGGGTAAAAGTGTGTGGGGTAATCGTTAGGCCAACTGTAATTAAAGTGAGTCGAATCTAAGAAAAAAATAAACACATTGCCCTCTCGAGACGTCTTTTTATCCAAATCTTGGTGAAATGCCTCAAACACCTGCTTGTCCGATTCCCAGGTTTCTTTTGGGAAATAATGAGAAAAGATTTGATAGCTATCTGCAAGGTAATGGCGTTTTCCAAACATCACTTCAGATAAACGGTAGTAATTAAGTTGAGCTGCCGAATAGACATGGATTTTATAGCCATGTTTTTTAAGCAGCTGTAGAGGGAGACTCCCCGACTGCCATCCTCCTTTAGCTACAGACTCCCAGTAAAAAGGATAATTGGCATAGAAGATGGAATACCAAGACATTTGGGTAGCATTAGCGTTGGAATATGTTTTACCAAGAACAATATTTTTCTTTCGAAACTGATCCACATGCCTTGCCGTATCCGGTCCGATGAAATCTTCTCTGAGACTCTCAACAATAAAGAAGTAGATATTCGGTTTTTTTCCCAAAGTCTCATGGCATGAATGTAAATGCTTTAAGGAGTTTTTTTCACTAAGAAGAGGTTTAAGTGGTTTATCAAATTCGAGTACATCTTGCATGGGACTAATTAAGGTTGATTTCCAAGGAAGAGTGCGAACGTAATACCGGTAGTCATTCTTATCGAGAAAAGGAGAAAAACTTAAATCGAGAACAATCAGGCTAATAGGAATGCAACACAGGGTTTTCACTAAATGCCCCTGAGAAAAGCTGATTGATTTTCTCACTGCTATTTTCCCTGTTAAATGATAAATCATCAGTGCTAAAAGAGGAATAAAGATGCAAATACTAATTGCTGTAAAAATCCAGAAGTTTAGGCTAATCCCTGTTTGATGAAGAAGCTCGATAAAATTACCAAGAGTTTCATCAAAAATGATGTTAAGGCCATAGTAGAAGGATAAATCCATAAATCGAATGAGAATAAAATCAACAAAGTGAGCAAAAAGAAAAACCAAACACAGACTAATGAAAATATAATAGACGGATTTATGCAAATACCTAAGAATCAAGTTCCCCACCACAACCAGACTAAGCACCTCGAGAAAACTCTCGCCTAAGGCATAAAGGAGAAAAAAGGAAAGCGACAAACCAAAGCCACGATCTAATACAAAGATATGGTAAAAGTTAAGTCCCGCTAATGCCAAAAGCAAGAGTCCAAAATAATAAGGATTGACTAGCACTTTCTGACGCAGAAAGCTGTCAAAATTACTATCCTTTTTATTTTGAGGAGATTTTTCCCCTTCCATGACCTAACCTTACGATAGCCTTGCCATGTTGTGCTTGGGAGCCTCGGACTTGAACCTCCCTCTCCAACATTTCAGGATTGCTAATCAGCTTCCCCTACTTTCTTTCTATTAACTAAACATTCTGTTTTGTCAATTAAATATTGCTTTTTTTACTTATATAAATTTAAAACTTTCAATTTTATTTTTTTTAAAATATATAAAAAATCATGAATAATGAAGATTTCATCCAGTTGTCAGGCCCCCTTTTTGAATCAGTTCAAACAGAAGCTATATTTCCCGACGGAAAGACCTTTGTCGACTCACTTCCTAAAGACTCTCCAAAAAAAATCTTAGATACCTATCTTAAGGAGCGAGAAAACTCCGACTTTGACTTGAAAGCCTTTGTTCTCGAGTATTTTGAATTTTCCGAAGAAGAAAAAACGCGCCCACCTGAAACAAACAGCATGAAAGAGTATATCTTATCAATGTGGGGCATCCTATCAAAGGAAATGAAAGCGTCATCTCCCAACAGCACCCTGATTTCTCTGCCTAAACCTCACATTATCCCTGGAGGACGTTTTCGAGAATGCTTTTATTGGGATAGCTACTTTATCGCTTTAGGACTTGCGATTTCAGGACAAGGGGACCTTATAAAAGACATGGCAGAAAACTTTGCCTTTCTGATCAATGAATTGGGGTTCGTCCCTAATGGCAACAGAGTTTATTTTACCTCACGTACTCAACCTCCCTATTTTTCTTTTCTTCTCAAACTTCTTATGAATGAGGGAGAAGAAGGAACAGCTCTCCATTATTTTCCTGAGCTTGAAAAGGAGTACCGGTTTTGGATGCAAGGACGTGGACGCCTCTCCCCTAATAAACCTGCCTATCGGCATGTAGTACTTGCTCAAGGTGAAATGGTTCTCAACCGCTACTGGGATAAACTCAACATCCCAAGGCCTGAAGCCTATAAAAGAGAAACAGAGCTTGCAAAAAAAACAACCCGCCCTGAATTTTACCGCAGCCTCCGAGCTGCTTGCGCATCGGGCTGGGATTTTAGTTCCCGTTGGCTTGAAGATGAAGCGAGCCTCGAAACCATCTGGACATTAGATATCTTGCCCATTGACCTCAACTGCCTCCTCTACCATCTAGAAACGACTTTGGCAGAGTTTGCTAAAAAACGAAACGAAGGAGAAAAAGTTGAAATCTATAGAGAAGCCGCTGCAGAAAGAAAAAAAGCGATTCAAAAGATTTTCTGGAATGATAAAGAGAAGTTTTTTTTCGATTATCACTATCCAACAGATTCGACCACTAAAACCTGGTCGCTTGCAGCTGTCACTCCCCTCTTTCTCAACCTCGCAACCAATCAGCAAGCAGAAGCCGTGGCAGCACACCTCGAGAAAAAGTTCCTTTGCGATGGGGGCTTTGCTACCTCTCTTAAAGAAGGGAAACATCAATGGGATATGCCCAATGGCTGGGCACCACTTGAATGGATTGCCATCAAAGGACTAGTTAATTATGGTCACCATGCTCTCGCTAGAGAAGCTGCTAAACGATGGCTTGAGCTCAATGAAACTACCTTTAAAAAAACAAAAAAAATGCTAGAAAAATACAACATAAGAAAATTCTCGACAGATCCGACTCAGGGTGAGTATGAGTTACAAGAAGGTTTTGGGTGGACCAATGGAGTCGCTCTTGCCTTAATGGACCTATTTAATTTCAAAGAGGAATAAGAGGGTTTGTTGCGAGCTGCGCTTTTTCGAAGTAAATACTTAGTTTTTTCGAAATTCGATTCGCAGCTAACTTGACATACTCTGCTTAGAGTAGGCGAATTAGATGCGAATTAAATTTGGATAAAAGAAAGGGTTTAGATCGTAAAGCTTTAACTTTTAATAGCCCCGTAAGAGAATCTTTCATGACCTATCAAAAAAAACGCATTTTAATTCTTGGTTCTTCAACAGGGCTCGGCTTTGCCATCGCTAAAGCTTATGCAAACGAAGGAGCCTATGTTGCTATTACTTCACGTAATCTTAAGCGCGCCGAAGAGGCGGCGCAGCAGCTTCCTAACGCAGCAGCCTTTGCCTGCAACCTTTCAGAGGAGCAAGCAGGATGTCAAATTGTCCGTGAAGTGGTCAGAAAGTTCGGGGGCATCGACATCTTAATCACCAATGCAGGCGGTCCCCCAAAAGGTCTTTTTAGCGAATTAACCGATAGCGACTGGAAAGCTGGATTTCACACCCTTTGGATGAGTGCAATCGATGCCATCCATGAAGCACTTCCGCACATGAAAAACCAAAAATGGGGCCGCATCCTCTTGAGCACTTCCACTTCCTCAAAAGAACCCATTGTCAATTTAACAATTTCCAATGCTTACCGGAGTGGATTGATTGGTGTTATGAAAACGGTCAGCCTAGAAGCGGCGCCTTACGGAATTACCGTTAATGCCATCATGCCGGGTTATACTAAAACAAAAAGGCTCAAAGAACTCAAAATTTCCGAAGAAAAACTTGCCGCACAAATCCCTGCACACCGCCTTGGTAAGCCGGAAGAGTTCGCAGCTCTCGCCCTTTTTCTTGGATCTGAGGAGGCCGGCTATATCACAGGGCAATCTATTGCTTGTGATGGTGGACTTATCCGCGGTTACTAAATAGACGATTTTTAATACCAATTCCAAAAAATAAAGTTGCAAATTGAGTTGAAGATTTTTATGAAAAACCGTACTTGGAATAGCGTAGCTAACCACATGATGGTTAGCAAGATCGAAAGTCCGGTTTTCCGAAAAAAGATCAAGAGGAATTTGTGGCTTTATTTCTTGAAATTGGTATAACTCACCTTACGCACGGAAAGTGAGAGGAGAATTTTGTTATTTTGATTTCCGCTAGTTTCCGAAAAGCGCAGTCCTATTCATGAATAGGACGATAATTTTTAAATCGCTGATAATCAAAAGAATACGTGTCAACGCCGATTTAATTTTGACCCACCTTTTATCAAAATCGCCGATCGAAAATTGACCCGCCTATACAAAAAATTTCATTGAGATAGGCTTCCCCGACGCCCTTCGGCGCCGGCGCCGGTTTAGCTCTTACCTCCTATGATTCCAGCTTTCTTCTTGTCTTTAAGACGATAACTTTCTCCCCTGATTGCTATGACGTGCGCATAGTGCAACAACCGATCTAGCATTGCTGCAGTCAGAATGCTATCTTTTGCAAAGGCTTTATCCCACTGACCAAAGTTCAAATTGGAGGTCAAAATCGTCGATCCTTTCTCATACCTTTTAGCAATGATCTGAAAAAAGTGGTCGGCCTGATTTCTTGTGAGGGGAAGGTACCCAATCTCATCGATAATGAGCAGCCTTGGTGAGATAAAGCTTTGGAGTACTTGTTTGTATCTCCCTTCCTTTTGACTACTTTCCTAAGCTCTTTATCTTCAGCTTCTTTTCTGAGAGCATTTTCTAAAAAATCACTGTAAGTCCATTCTTCCTTGGCTGCAATTTGGCAAAGGGTGGTATAATGGAGCTGTTTAGAAAATAGAGGTTTTTCATTTAAAAGGGTGTCGAAAAGTTTTTTTCCAAGGATTTCGTCCGATTTCATCTAATCTCTCCATTTTTTCCTCCTGATTTTGCAAAAAATCGCAAAATCAAGGGAGGGGGTAGCGTTTAACACCTTTGGATAAGAGTATCTTGGACAACAATGAGTCGTTTAAAATTATGGGTTAGTGCTTGCATAAAACCTTAGAATTGATTTTTTGCAATCCCCCTATAACGTCCTTTTTTAGATTGTTTCGAAAAGACCCTTTCAAAAGGCATCCTCAGCTTTGAAATAACCCCGTCTCTTTTAAAATCTTTTCCCTTCATGTTATTTTTTAAAATCGCCTGACTTAAAGAGCTATTTCTCCTTATCGTAGTCGTTGATTCCTTATCACAGTAACCGTTGTCCGCAAAGACCATGCTTTCTTTTGGACAGATATGCTTAAGGGCTTTTCCATCACTCACATTTTGCCGGAGTCACGGCGACTTTCGTAATAAACCCTGGTTTCATGCACACAGAGACATTCCGCTTATACCCCTACCAAAACTTCTCTTTTCCTTTGCACCCAATCCGTGCTTGCTTATCCACTGCGACTTTCTTTGTTGTCAGGTTATTAAATTTCTCAAC
>RDPX01000121.1:806689-821148 GCA_003991215.1 Morbakka virulenta
TTCGGGATAGTCATTCGGCTGCAAAATATCATCGGAAGTAGCCTGCGGAACAATTGAGACCGCACACGATAAAAGCCTCTTTTCTTGGTGATCTAATAGTTCATCAAAAAGTTCTTCCAGCTTAGATTTTTCCATGTTTTTTCCTCTGCTCTTGAAAAAAGGTTCGCATCAGTGTTCCCGCTTCTTCTGCGTAAAGCCCCTGTTGAATCTCAAGAATATGGGTTGGATGATCCCGATCTAAGAGATTAATCCAGCTTCCATTCGCCCCATGACGGTAATCCGGAGCTCCCCAGACAAGTCGACTCACTCGAGCTAGGAGAGTGGCTCCAGCGCACATAGAACAAGGTTCTAATGTCGTATAGAGAGTTGTCCCAACGAGACGCCAGTCTCCTAAAACCTGCCCTCCTAAACGGAGCAGCTGAAGCTCTGCATGAGCTGTCGAGTCCTTTTTCTCTTCCATCTGATTATAAGCTCGGGCAATGATCTCATTTTCATATACAAGGACAGCTCCTACAGGAACTTCTCTTGCAACGTAGGCTTTACGCGCTTCGATAAGAGCCTCTTTCATAAAATACCGATCTGAATTAGAAAAAAGATTTGCCATCATATTAGATCAGTATGCCATGTTCTTATAGTGTTAGAAAAGTCAAAGATTTCCTTTACACAAGAGCAACCGCTTGAAATATTTCGGCTGTTCTGATAAAATGCAAGGTAACCGTATGGTAAAAATCATGTCTAAATCCTTTTTTATAAAATATGTCTAAAGGAGTCCAACTATAATGTCTTTAGATAAGGGTACTAAAGAAGAAATTACTAAAAAATTTCAGCTACACGAGAAAGATACGGGTTCTGCTGATGTTCAAATTGCGATTTTAACAGAAAGAATTACAGAACTTACTGACCATCTTAAGCTCGCTCCTAAGGATCATGCCTCTCGATTGGCTCTCCTTAAACTTGTCGGGCAGAGACGTAAGCTTCTCGACTATCTTAACTCAACAGATACCAAGCGCTATCAAACGCTAATTACACGTCTCAATCTCCGTAAGTAAAATTTTATTTATAGGCGCTAGAGGAACTCCTCTTAGCGCCTTATTTTTATATAGGTTCTTGCACCTATTCATTTATCTTGATACACTTTTCAAGACATAATTTTTTATTTACTGTATTCAAATTGGTTGCGGTAAATAGGTGATGGTTGTGAAGCTGTTCATAGCCCTGATCTCTTTACCGCACCCCCTTCAATTAGGAGTACCACTTAAATGGAACAAAAATCTGCACTAGAATCCCATTCGATTACCGTCTCTATCGGTGGACGTAATATCACATTTGAAACAGGAAAAATTGCCAGGCAAGCCTCAGGAGCTGTTGTAGTTCGCTCAGGAGATACTATTCTTTTAACCACTGCTTGTATAGGGAACTGCCTTCCTGAAGCTAACTTTCTTCCTTTAAGAGTTGATTACCAAGAGAAGTTTTCTTCTGCCGGGAAAACTCTCAGAGGATTCATCAAACGTGAAGGAAAACCAACAGAGCGCGAAACTCTCACTTGTCGCCTTATTGACCGCCCTTTACGCCCCATGTTTGAAGATGGCTTTTATAATGAAGTTCAAGTTATCAGCACTGTTCTTTCTTATGATGGTATTCATGCTCCAGATCCCCTAGCGATTTGCGGGGCTTCAGCCGCCTTAGCAATTTCCGAAATCCCTCTTATCAAGCCCATTGGCGCAGTTCGTGTGGGAATGATTAAAGGCAATTTCATCATCAACCCAACACTAGAAGAAATGGAATCTTCTGTCCTTGATTTAATTTTAGCAGGAACCGAAGATGCAATTTTAATGATCGAAGGTTACTGTGACTTCCTCTCCGAAGAACAAATTATGGATGCCGTTGAAGAAGGGCACCAAGCGATTAAAATCATCTGTCAAAAACTTTCCGATTGGCAACAGACCATCGGTAAAACTAAAAATCGTAAAGACCTTCGCCCTATTCCAAAAGCACTGCTTCAAGAAGTTGATAACATCATGCGCGAGCCTCTCCAAGCTGCTATTCGCATCACTGACAAGACAGTTCGAGAAGAAGAACTCGAAGTAATCAAAGATAAAGTCATTGAAGAGCTTCTAACTGAAACCGAAGAAGATCTACAATACAACCCAGTTGATGTCAAACTCGCAATCAAAAAGATCACAGCTCATTACATGCGCCAAATGGTCTTAAAAGAAAACAAACGTTGTGATGGCCGCACACAGGAAGACATTCGCCCTATCTACATTAACATGGGCCTTCTTCCGCGTACACATGGCAGCGCTGTCTTTACACGAGGTGAAACACAAACCATCGCTGTTTGTACACTTGGTGGTGAAAGCATGGGACAACGCTTTGAAGACCTGAGCGATGAAGGCCTCCGTCGCTTTTATCTCCAGTATACCTTCCCTCCCTATTGCGTGGGTGAAGCAGGCCGGATGGGCCCGCCAGGACGTCGCGAGATTGGTCACGGCAAGCTCGCTGAAAAGTCAATTATGGCAACCATCCCATCGAAAGAAGAGTTCCCTTACACCATCCGCTTAGAATCAAACATCACCGAATCTAATGGCTCCTCTTCAATGGCATCTGTCTGTGGCGGCTGTTTAGCTCTCATGGAAGCAGGTGTTCCTCTTAGGCGGCCAATTGCCGGAATCGCCATGGGACTGATTCTAGAAAAAGATAATAGCTATGCTATTCTATCAGATATCCTTGGTGTAGAAGATGCCCTTGGGGATATGGACTTTAAAATCACCGGTGACGACCGCGGCATCACCGCATTCCAACTCGATATCAAAGTCGAAGGGATCAACAAAACAATCATGAAAGCGGCACTAGCTCAAGCAAAACAGGGGCGGACACATATCCTACAAGAGATGCTTAAAATCTGTCCTAAGTCGAAAGAGCAACTCTCTTCTTACGCCCCTCGTATTGAAACCATGAACGTCAAACCGAGCCAAATTGCAACGGTTATCGGTCCCGGAGGCAAACAAATTCGAGCCATCGTAGAAGAGACCGGGGTCGACATCAACATCGACGATGACGGCTGCATCAGCATCGCTTCAGTCTCTAAAGATGGAATGAACCGCGCCAAACAAATCATTCACGATCTCACCGCAGATGTGGAGATCGGCAAAACATATAAAGGGAAGATTGTTACGATCAAAGACTTTGGACTTTTTGTTCAAGTCCTCAGCAAACAAGGCCTCTGTCATATCTCAGAAATCTCTCACTCACGTATTGAAAATATTTTTGATCATTATAAAGAGGGAGATATGATCGAGGTAAAAGTCCTTGAAATTAACCGTAGTGGCCAAATTCGCCTAAGCCACAAGGCATTAATCGAAGCCCCCGCCGGTTAAACACATAACGGGAAAGAGCTCACTTGCCAGCAAAAGTGAGCCGCTTTCTTGAGCCAAGTTTTTATTTTTCTAAATCTTATTAACTCATCTTACGCGCCCCTAGTAGAGGATAAAACGGATTCTTTAGGTAAGCATTCTTCAACTTTTAAAATAAAGAAAAAGGCAATCGGTATTCTACAGTAAAAGTACTGACATACTTAGGAAAGTTATGCGCATAAAGACGATAGGCACACTGAACCCCTAATTCACCCCAGATATTAAAAATATAGGTATAATTGAACCCAAGATCAATCGATTGATGCAAGGTCTTTGCATAACCATTAAAGCAATCGATATTGACCCAGTGCCGATCACCAAAGCCAAAATACCCCTCGCTAAAAAACTGAAGCTTGTGATCATGACAAAACTTAAATTCCGTGGAAAGAAAAGGACGGATCCAAGGGTAGCCGCGATTTCCCGTGCCTAAGCCTAAAAATCCATAAAACCTCCATACCCAATTATAGAAACAGTCGATTTCCTTCCCGATTCCCATACCAACCTCAAGATTTCCCTGAGCATGATAAGGCGAACTCACATCGCGCATATTTCGGGTGGGAACGTAAAAGAGCTGGATGCCTAGGGTGAGACTAATGGGGTCCCCGGCAACATCATTGAGACAAAGGTAACGCATTTGAGCCCCTAATCGCTGCGCCCCCCAAGAAAGCTGTCGAGTATTAGAAAAGTCGAATTCGAGTTGAAAATCCCAACTAGGTAAGAAATTAACCCCAAAGTTAAGATCTATTAGGTGATCATGTGAATGATAGCTTGACGGATTAAAACCGCGGTCAATAGATGGATAATACCGATAGGAGTATGAAGGGCGAAATTCAAATTCAGCAATAGGAGTAAACCAAGGAGAGACAACAAAAGCTCTTGCGATAGCAGGAAAAATTAAAAAAAAAAAAGTCGCTTCATGGGTAGGTTCATTAATCGTTAAACCCTTTAGCTGTGAGCCATCTTTCCGCATCAAGTGCTGCCATACATCCAGACCCTGCTGCTGTGACTGCTTGACGATAAACTTTATCTTGAACATCACCAGCTGCAAATACCCCTTCGATGTGAGTATGGGTCGTATTAGGCTTCACAATTAAATATCCATGTGCATCTATGATTAATTGATCTTTAAGAAACGTCGTATTGGGCTGGTGTCCAATTGCAAAGAAAACACCCCCGGCATCACGCTTTGTCTCTTCTTCGGTATTCGTATCTTGCAAAGTCACTGAAGAAACCACATCACCCCCTTCAACCTTTGTTAAAACATGATTCCAAATGACCTCAATTTTTGGATTTTGCTCGACATGACCTGCCATAATTTTAGAGGCGCGTAGTTTATCTCGTCGATGAACAATGAAGACGCGACTTCCATACTTCGTTAAAAACATCGCTTCTTCAATCGCCGTATCGCCTCCTCCAATCACATAAAGATGCTTACCTCGAAAAATCGGTATAGCTCCATCACAAACAGCACAAGCCGTAACCCCTTTTTGCCAGAACTCTCCATCGCGTGTTCCAGGAATATCCAGACGTTTTGCCGTAGCTCCAGTAGCAATGATCAGACTATCGGTAACAACCTCGGTTTTACTCCCTTTAATCCAAAAAGGGTGCTTACTCAAATCAACCGCTTCAACATCTTCGGTTAAAATATTTGTTCCAAATTTCTCAGCTTGTTGCTTTAAGGCGCCCATAAGCTCCGGTCCTGTAATGCCATTAGGAAAGCCGGGAAAGTTTTCTACTTCCGTTGTCGTCATCAGTTGTCCACCTGCTGGACCAGTAAAAAACCCTTCAAAAACAAGTGGGTTAAGATTGGCCCTTGCAGCATAAATTGCCGCAGTAAACCCGGCTGGCCCTGAACCAACAATCACAACTTTGCGCTTTTCCATGAGATTCCTATACAATTTACTTCTAAATGTTCTTCAAAAACCCGATTTTTTGCAAGTAGTGGATTGAAAGTGCGATTATATAAAATGGTGAAATAGATCTAAATTTGTCATTGATCTCTCTCTGATTCCTGTAAAAGCGCAGCTCGCAACAGTCCCATTACTACAAAATAAACAGAAAAAAGACTGCAATAAAAAAATGTATTTAATACAGAACAACTCCGCTTCTTAACAGGAAATTTAATGGTAATAAATTAAAAAACTGCTAAAATATCCTCATATATTTGGGGGTGAAATGCGGAGTATCAAACTAAAGGAAATCACAAAGTCCCATGCCGAAGGCCGAATCTTAAATAAGGTTAACCTGACGATCCCTTCGGGAGAGTTTTTTGCTCTCTTAGGACCAAGCGGCTGTGGTAAAACCACTCTTCTCCGTCTCATTGCAGGTTTCGAAAAGCTAGACTCAGGCGCTATATATCTCGGGAATGCTAATATTACATACCTCCCTGTTAATAAGAGAAGTGTGAATATCGTCTTTCAGAATTATGCTCTATTTCCCCATCTAAATGTCTTCAATAATGTTGCCTACAGTCTGACAATCAAAAATCTTTCAAAAGAAAAAACCCAAGAACGTGTCCTCAAAATTTTAAAGGCTTTTCATCTAGAAAACCATATCTTTAAGCTCCCTTCTCAACTATCCGGGGGACAGCAACAAAGAGTGGCCCTTGCGCGTGCTATCATCAACGAACCCGATGTCCTCCTACTAGACGAACCTCTAGCTGCCCTTGACTTTAAGTTACGAGAAAAAATGCTTATCGAACTCATTGACCTTCAAGATAAACTCCAAACGACATTCATATATGTGACACACGATCAATTCGAAGCTCTTACAGTAGCAGATCATATGGCAATTATGAATCATCAAGGAGAGATCGAACAATTTGGAACTCCCAAGGAAATTTACGAATTTCCTGTCTCATCTTTTGTTGCTAAGTTTGTAGGAACAACAAACCTTTTATCAGGAACTTTAGAAACTATAGACTCAGAGCCAACGATTGAAGTGCTTCACATGGGCAAGTTCAATGTCTACATTCCTCAGAAAAAACCCTGGATGTTTGAAGGGTGCCAGGCTTCAATGAGTATCCGCCCTGAAAAAATATTCATTTCGAAAAATCCTGCAAAATACTTTTCGAATACCCTCAAGGGCATCGTATCACAAATTGTCTATTATGGCCGCTCCACTCAGTATACTGTCATTATTAACAACCAGTTCAAACTGACTGTCTTTGAGCAAAATGAGGAACACTTTCCTCAAGAAGATATCGATTATGATGACGATGTTTATCTCTATTGGCAAAAAGAAAATATCGTGCTTTTAGAGAAATGAGGAGATAAGTGAAATGTATGCGCTGTTTCAAAAAGCTACAAAAAAAGAAAGCATTTTTGCTATCGGTTCGCCAGCCCTCATCTGGCAAATCATTTTTTTCTATCTTCCCCTTGTCTTGATGATGCTGACCAGCATCATCAAACTTTCGGCAGAAGGGAGCTTTGAAGGGCTAACATTTCAAAATTTCTGGCCGCTGTTTTCAAAACCACATATTACGATTATCTTTAACTCTCTCTTACTTGCCTTTTCAACCGCTTTTTTCTGTTTACTCATTGCCTACCCTCTTGCTCATTTTATTGCTTTTCATGGAAAAAAGCACAAAACCGTCCTGCTTTTCTTTCTGATCGTTCCTTTCTGGATAAACTTTCTTCTTCATCTCTACGCCTGGTTCTTTATCTTAGAGCGAGGAGGTTTTTTAAATAACTTATTAATAACCATGGGATTGATTCAAGAACCCATCCACTTTCTAAACTCCCTTTTTGCTATCATGTTAATGATGGTTTACTCTTACCTCCCTTTCATGGTGCTTCCCCTCTTTTCTTCGCTAGAACGCTTTGATCGGTATTTACTAGAGGTCTCTCAAGACCTAGGTGCATCCTGGAAACAAACATTTATCAATATCATGCTACCCCTAACGCTCCCATCGATACGGGCTGGATTCTTCTTAGTTTTTATCCCATCGTTTGGAGAGTTCATCATTCCAGAACTCATGGGAGGCGACAAGCGTTATTTTGTTGGAAATGTTGTATCTCAATATATCCTCGGAAATGAAACAGCCGGAATTGGAGCAGCCTTTATGGTTCTCAGCTGTTTTTCCTTAGCCGGAGCCGTTACCTTGATCTACCTTCTCTTCAAAAAAATTGCAAAGTCACTGATGAAGGGAATTCGATGAAGCACAAAAGGAACTGGGCTCTCAAAACTAGCAGTCTTTTTATCGTATCCTTCTCTTACTTATTCCTCTATGCCCCAATTCTGATTCTCATCCTCTTTTCCTTTAATACAGAACGGTTTCCTTCTCCTTGGAATAGATTCACTTTCAAATGGTATCAAGAACTATTTAATTCAAAAGATCTTTGGCAATCATTTAGCAACTCTGTGATTGTTGCAACAACTTCGACCCTTTTGAGTTTAGCTATGGGTGTTTTTTTGATCTTTTTCCGTGCACAAGGTGGACAGATTCGGAAAGCACTCCCTCTTTTTTATGGAAACCTTATCATTCCGGAGACGATGCTAGCGATCAGCTTATTGAGTTACTTCACCCTTTTTAAGATCGAACTCGGATTATCAACCCTCATCGTTGCCCATAGCGTTTTAGGATTAGGCTTTGTGATCCCCATTCTCTATACTCGTTATCTCCAGCTCGATCCCCGCTTAAATGAAGCTTCGGAAGTCCTTGGCGCCTCATCCTATCAAACCTTTCTAAAAATCACCCTCCCCTTGCTTCGCTCAACATTGATTGCAACAGGCCTGCTGATTTTTATCCTTTCATTCGACGACTTCATTCTCTCTTATTTTTGTGCGGGAACCTCTGTTCAAACCTTATCACTCTACCTCCTTTCTATGTTAAGAGTTGGTATTTCACCGATCGTCAATGCCCTCTCCGCTATCCTCCTTATCCTAAGCAGCATCTTAGTAATGATTTTCTTTTCCCCTAAAATCCGAAGTCGCATTTTATGAAAATCTATATGCGCAGCTTGATCATTCTGGTATGGGTTCTTCTCATCTTTGGAGTTCTTTGGACTTCCTCGGTTGACTATGTTCCTGAAGAAGAGAATAGAACGATCCAAGTATTTGGTTGGCCCGATCAGTTCTCGAACGAAACAATCGAAGGGTTCGAATGGGAAACAGGAATTAAGGTCAAAATGCACTACTACACAACTAATGAAGAGCTTTTAGTTAAGCTCAAGGCAACAGAAGGAAAAGGATATGACCTCATTATTCCCTCTGACTATGCGGTCAAAATGCTTATTGAAGAAGTCCTCCTGAAACCTTTAGATCCTTCCAAGCTCAACTTTTTAGAGACCCTGAACCCTGCTCTTCTTAGTCATGACTATGACCCCGGAAACACATACTCAATCCCTTATCAATGGGAAGTGTTTGCCTTTGGAATCGACTCTGAATATTTTTGTGAGCACCCCTTTGATCCTAGCTGGAAGCAGATCTTTAACACCAATAAAATTGATTACAAAATCGCTATGGTCAATGATCCTATTGAAGCAATTAACTTTGCTGCATACTACCTATACGGACCAAAAGCCAATTTTGATAACGAAAAAATTTGGCAAATATATCAACTGCTCGATCGCCAAAAAAAATTCGTTGAAGCTTATGCCGGTCTCAGAGCTGACTATCTCCTGGTCACGAAAAACTGTCATTTAGCTCTTAGCACAAGCTCATACCTCCTCCGTGCTGTTAAAAACTTCCCGCATGTGAAATTTGTGATTCCAAATGAATGGAGTTTTATTTCGGTTGAAAATATGTGCATTCCTAAGCATTCCAGCAAAGAAGAACTCGTGTACTCCTTCCTTAACTATATTTACCGCCCCGAAATCATGGGAAATGAGACGAATATCTATTACAACTTCCCTGCTACAACTAATACGATTCCATATCTCGATGTCCCAGATGAATTTAAAGACTTTCTTAACTGCTCACATGAATGGAACGGAAAGTTTTACTTCATTCGCCATCTGATTCCTGAAAAAGATATTAGAAATATCTGGATAAAAGTAAAATCATAGAAAAGAAACGGCCTTATTTGCTAAGATTTATAGCGCAAAATAAGGGGGTCTGTTGAGCTGCGCTTTTTCGAAATTTGGATAAAAGAAAGGGTTTAGATCGTAAAATGGTAGCTCGCAACAGTCCCATAATAGAGAAACTTATGAAACCTAAAGCTATTATCATTTTCTGTGTTCTAGTGAGCGCAGCTGCTTTTAGTATTTACCAACTCAAAATTGGAAAAAATAAAATGACAGAAGTGACAGAAATTTCATCCGATGCCTTACATACTAACCTCATTCAGGCAATGAACGAATCTCCTGAAATAAAAAAAGCTCAAGACCAAGAAAACTCCCTAATCGAACAAGGAAAGTCTCTAGAAAAAAGTCAAAATAATGCCGATAAACACGCCTTTCTTAATCGAGTCCCAGAAACTTTACGGGCTTCTTATGAGCAAAAAGCTGCTTTCATCCAAAGATGGAAAGAAGGAATGATTACTGATGCTCCCGAAGCAGAAAATATTGCTCGGTTAGCCCTACAGGAAATCAAGCAGCTCTCTCTAGCAACAGAGCTCGACCTCAACTTAAAAGTTCACTTTACTCCCCAAGAAACCTTAGATGGTCTAGCACAAGTACAAGCTAATTTAGAAAAAGAAAAGGGCGCTCTTCAAGCTCTTATGCAATCTTTTCAAGAAAAACAACAGGCAAATCCCAACGACCCTTCGCTAAATAGCCTTCAAGAAGGAATACTACAAGCTCACGCTGCCTTTGTTAATCAAGCCACTTTCTATATGGAGAAAGTAGAGATTCTCGAACAAGCGCGCATCCGAGAGTGGCATGAAAAAGTACAGGAACGCGGAGAAGATGAAACAAATATTCTTCCGGTCATTAATGCTTGTAAAGAGCGGATCGCTTCTAAGCGAACGCACTAAACCCTCTAGGACGTTAAAATGGTTCTCTCTCTATACTCTATCCTGATTTTTCTCATAAGCTTCTCTTTTTCTCTTATGGCACATACACCTTATGAATACCACGTGGTTATTGATGGAGGAGGATCCTCTTCAAGGCTTCAAATACTTGATGCTGATGGATGCCCGCTCTTACTAAAAAAGATGGCAAGCGAAGGAAAGGAGGAAGTAGTTGGAGAATGCATGAATATCAATACGGTAGGAGTTGAAGGAATCACTGCAGTTTTCCATGAACTTTTCGATGACCTAAACATTGGATCAGCTGATTATCGCTCCTTTGAAAGTATTATTCCCAATAGCACATTGACTTTAGGTTTGGCTGGGATGGGACTTAAAGAAACACAGAATAAAGTCGAAAGAATTTTAGAAGAGTTCGGGTTCATCAAAAAACAGCTGAATTTATATACCGATGTAGGTTTAGCTCTTGAACTTGTCAAGAGCGTCGGAGGGGTATTAATATCTGGGACAGGGTCTATTTGCTTTGCAAAAGAAAAAGATAAAATTTTTCGCTCAGGAGGGTTAGGTCGGGTTTTAGGAGATGAAGGAAGTGGTTATCAAATAGGTTTGAACGCCATTAAAAAGTCTCTGGAACAAGAATATGGCTGGGGTGTTGAAAGTACTATTTACAGCCAAATTAAGGATTTTTTCGGTTGTGAGCGCCTTGGCTCAGTGATAAGATCTATTCACTCAGGCGATATTTCTCCTAAAATGATCGCTTCGCTGACACCTATGGTCTTTGAAGCTGCACATAATGGAGATTTTGTTTGCGCGCAAATTATCGATCATGCTGCCAACGAACTCGGAAAGGTGGCAGCACATGCCTTGAAAAGGCTAGAAGAGCCAAATCCAATTGTATACTTAATAGGAGGAATTTTTAAAAATAAATATGCTAAATCCTTTATTAACAAAATTTCTGTTTCTCCTCATATTCAACAGCTTGGGAAAACCCCACTTTTTGTTAACATTTCAGAAATTAACTACGCTTCAGAAGTGGTGCGAGAGCAAATCTTAACTCTTAAAGATCCTGACAAATTTCTTCATTCTCTCCCTTTTGTAAAAGCGGATTTTAAGGATTTTTCTCTGACATACAATTTAAAGAATCTAACGACTGAAGCCTTTAATAAAACCACGCGAATGCTTGGAGAAACCTTCCATAAAAACAAACTCCATGCCATTAATCTCTTACACCAAGCTGATTCACAAATCATTCAAGGTATGCATGCGTTCTATCAGGAATACGACCGATCTTTTTCTAACGCTCTTTATCAATGTATTAAAAATGGGGGGAAAGTATTTTTCATTGGATCCGGATCTAGTGGAAGAGTTGCTGTCGACCTGGAAGCTAAATGGAATGCAATACAGGATCTAATTCCAAACTGCAAAGGAGAAAAGTCATAGGATTGATTGCAGGAGGGCCAAGAGCACTTATCAAAGCAAAAGAAGGCTTTGAAGACTCTGAAAAAGCTGGAGCTGAGGCTCTGATTCCATTCAAGCTAAGTTCCAAAGATGTCGTCATATTGATTTCTGCTAGCGCATCAGCAAAATTTAACATCGGAGCCGGAAAATTAGCTTTGAACAAGGAAGCTTCTGTCTTCTATTTTTACAATACTGAGCAAATTCCGTCTTATTCACAACAATTCATGTCTAATTTGGGGGTTAAGCCCCTCCTCATTGATATAGGTGCTCAGGCTATTTCAGGATCTACAAGACTACAATCAGCCTCTATAGCTAAACTTTGTCTCGGTTCTTGCCTATACAAAGTTTTTTTCCAACTAAGCCTTCTTTCAGAGCGTATAACTACCCCATTTCACAGCTATCAAATTAGCCACAACCTTCTTCCCAAATACTTTAATGAGATCATAAAGCTAATTGAGCTAGAGCTCAAAGTTTTTCAATCACCATACGCCAATTTCCATCGTATCTGTGATGAAACCGATAAGGGTTATGTGACCTTTATTTGTTCAAAGAACGCGATTCGAGAGGTTATGTTTGACTGCGTTGAGATGAGCCCAACTTTTTCATTGAGCACCCCCTGTTCTCTTCATGAAACAGAGAAAAAGTTAGCAGAATTTCGTGCCTATGTGCTTTCTTGCTCTAATATTGATAATCGAGGGGCTTGGGAAAACCTCTTAGAAAGACCTCTTTTTGAGGATGAACATAACGTCGAAGAATTTCTGATCAATAATGAAGCAGTGGGAAATGGATCTTATCAGAAAAGGCCAAAAGGAAAAGGAAATCTACTAATAGGAGTTTTAATGGAAACTCTCAATCCAAAAGAAATGCAGATACTATCTTATGAACTAACCGAAGCTGCCCAACAAGGTGGAAAAACAGGTGTTATTGCTATATTGTCTTCAAAAGCTCCAAACGCTTTAATCGAACTAGCCAAAAGCTGCGATGCTTCTCTGATCATTGATCAAATAGAAGGAGACTTCTTCGGAATTTCGGAAACCCTTATATTGAAAGAGGTCCTCAACCTGATTTCAAACTCTTCTATGATCGCGATGGATAAAATTCATGGCAATACAATGATCGATCTTGCTCCTTCAAATAACAAGCTTATCGAACGCAGCGTGAGGATCATAAGAGAAATTTACGCAAAACGCCATCCTAATCAACCATTTTTGGATGAAGAGCTGATATACCATATGGTTATAAGGGGTTTTTTCTATAAAAAGCTTATAGAATCTCAGCATAAAATCTATATACCTTCACCGATCCGTATTATACTTGAAATGATTGAAAAAAAATATCCTATTAATAAAGCAATCAAAAACCTCCAACCTTATTACTTATGACATTTCCACAGACTTTTAATTGCTATTTATTCCACTCAAATTAAGCAAATTGATGGCAAAAAATCCAAACTTTTCCATCTCTTTTAACTACCTACGCAATAAAGAGACTGTTACGAACTGCGCTTTTTCGAGATAAATACTTAGTTTTTTCGAAATTTTATCTGCAACTAAGTTGGTATAGTCTACTTAGAATGCGCGTTAGATGTGGATCAAATTTGGACAAAAGAAAAGGGTTTATAGATAGTCACGAACAAAGATGATAAATCTCTAACGCAGCAACAAAAAGAGAGTAGAGAACAAGTACTCCAAGGGTTAAACGATTCTCAAGCCACCTCAGATCAGTCTTGAGATTCCAGACAAACTTTCCAACCCATAGAAGGCCAATCGGAAGAAGCCCATTTAAGAAAGACTCCCCAAAACCTCCAGCAACACCTAGAGCAGTTGCGAAAACATTGGGGTTGAAAGTTGCAAAGATAAAGGGAGGAATAAAAGTCAGGAGGCAAAGCAGAATCCGTTTTCTTCCTTGACGCTTGGTAATTCCAAATCCATCTCCAAGGAAATCGACCATAGAAAAGGAAACACCAAGAATTGAAGTAACAATGGCAAAGAAGGCAAAAAATTGCCCAACAGCTACAAAATAAGGTTCTCCTGTGATCGATTGAAAAGCATTGGTAATCGAAATCCCTTCTTTTAATGCTTTTAGGATTTCTTCTTGAGGAATTGCCCCAATAATTAGCCACTGCCACACAATATAAACAAGGAGAGGTAAAACAGATCCCCAAAATATCGATTGGCGCAAGGCACGCTTATCCCTCTTAAGATAGGTGCAAAGAGAAGGAATGACATTATGAAAGCCAAAAGCACTAAATAGAACAGGCATGGCTAAGGCCATTTTAGACCATTTCATCGGAACAAGCTGCGCTGCCTTCACTTCAGGGCCACCGCTCCCAATGAGCACAAACCATGATGCAATCATTGCCACACTCATAATGATGTTGACTCGATCAATCGACTTAGGGCCAATCGCTACAATTGTACCGAAAATCACCCCAAAAAGGAGGAAGCTCTCCCACCCTTCGACAAACACTCCAAAGGGAGTAAAAGCATTGGCAAGAAGTGGTGCGCCAGCTGCAAAATAAGCAATCATCAAACAGTAATAGAGAAAGATGAACATCCCCCCAGAAAACCACCGTCCTCCTCGACCAAAAAATCGTCCCGACATAGAAAGCACATTGCTCCCATCAGGCATCCACAGGGTAACCTCCAAAAAAAGAAGTCCTGTGCAATACATGAAAA
>RDPX01000121.1:821471-834836 GCA_003991215.1 Morbakka virulenta
ATGAGATAATGGCGCGAAAAGAGGGTTACTCCTGAAAAACGGAGTAGCTAAGCTCTCCAATACAAAACGGCTATTTAGAGCCAAAAACATTGGACTTGACGTTTCAATGAAGAAAACATCAATTTGTATTGTAGATGAATGTGGTAATACTGCCCATGAAGCCACAATTTCCACTGACCCTCATGCATTAGTGGATGCAATTGAGCAGACGGTTTAAAAATAGAACTTGCGGGTTTTGAAAGCGGCTCGCTTAGCCATTATCTCATGGAAGGATTCCGAGAAAGAACTTTAAATGTTGTTTGTGTAGATGTACGGAAGATGAATTCCATTCTTTCGGTGAAAATAAATAAGACCGACAAAAATGATGCAAGAGGTATTGCAAAGGCCCTGAGGGCAGGAATGTTTTCCGTCGTGCATGACAAGCCTAAAGAAGCTATTGATAGAGGCGCCGTGCTTAGCATGAGAAGATGCTTAGTCAAGCAAAGAACCGATATTAAAAACCACATTAGAGGGATCTTAAAAACTTATGGAATAAGATTAGGTTCTATAGGGCCGGAGAAATTCCATGAAAGGATAAAACTTCATATCGATCGGCTAGATCCTCTAGTTCGGGAGGCTCTGGAGGGTCTGCTCGATCTATCAAGAACAAAAAAATGGAACAAGCTGAAAGCTTGGGGTTTAAGGCTAATGAAAAAAAAAGGAATCAAAAAAGCCTCATTAGCCGTAGGCAGGAAATTATCTGTCGTCATGCATCGAATGCTGATTGAGGAAAAAGTATTTCAATATGGAGAGGTGAATAAAAAAAGCAGCATAAATGATTAATAATGAATAAGTAAAAACAGAAACACCGAAGAAGTGAATAAAACGAGGGACTGCTGGCACTAAGACGCCGTTCGCAACATTGTTTGCTCATTTTTTTCGAAGTTCATGTTGAGGCGAGGAAAAAATAGCTTCCTCAAAAAAAGACTTCGGAGAAAACAATGGAAAGTTCCTGTTATTTTTTTAAAATGAGAGGATCTCTTGTGCGCAATTAGAGAACAGTCCTTTGGGGGGTAAGGAAAACCGTTGGTCAGGATTCCTTAAGCGGAGGATATTCATGATCTATGCCGTGTTGCTTTAAGATTTCCCGTTTGCGTAGTTCGAGTTTATCGATTTCTTGTTGATAACGAGTAGCGATCTCCTGACTATTGTCTGCTTCCTGCCAAGCACGCCTCGCGTCTATTAAGTTATGAGATTGAAACTGAAGACGGTCTCCCCGATTCTGGGCACGCGCCGCTTTTGCAATTTCCTTATTCCGGAGATCAATAAGTTTATCTATTGATTGATCAATAGTTTGGAGTTCTTGTTGCCACTGATCAGGCGGAAGTTCTTTCACTAAAGCTAAGACATTACTTCCCATAAGAAAAGCTGCACATAATAAACAAATCTCGATTACCTTTTGCATTCTCTCTCCATGCCCTGAACTTGTCTTCTATTTACCCTAAATGTTCTTTTTTCTTATAGATAAAAATCAAGGAGTATCATATCTCGTCGTTTCGATTTCAATAGATTTAAGAAAAAAACAATTAGTAAATTCAACAACTGAAGATTTTCTTTTATATCAACCTCTTCTTTACTCACCTTATTTACTTCATTTGATTTTCAGTAGATTATAAAAAGTGCAAGCCTATTTTCGAATAAATTCAATGAATTTGAATCGAAATATTGCTACTATATGGTATTCTTAAAACTATGATTTTTAAAAAATGGCTTGCTCTTCTTTTACTTTTTGCCAACCTCTCTTTTGCTTTGAGTCTAAAAGATAAGTTCTCAGAAGCAGAAGTCGGCTGCTATATTGTTACAGAGCAAAATAATACTTATACTCTGCTTCATTTGCATTCACGATCTGATAAAGAATTAATCTTAGAAGAAATCAGCATTCCTTCTACTCAAGCAAAAAACCTTGAATGGAAAAAGTGGGTCGAAGAAAAAGCTCTTGGCCATACCTCATGGATCATGTATGCTATTGATTTAGATGAAGCTGTTGTGACAGAGAGCTATTCCTTTTCGAAGGAAATTTACCTCCCTACAAATACGCTGGATGCCTTTCTTACCACCCTCATTAAGCTCAAGCTAAGTTATCTTTCAGAGACAGAAAGAATCCAAAGAGGCCCTACCTCACGTCCTGGACAAGTGGATTCTTCTAGCCCTTGGGGACCTCCACAATACCGTAATGGTAAAAAAATCAAACATCCTTCATATGATGTCTACACAACTAAATGGCCAATTGATGAGACAGAGCTCTCAGATAAGAACATCGTCCTTTATTTTGATAAAACTGAACCTGACTTTCCTTTTCCTTATTGGATGCAAGTTCGTGAAGGCGGTATTAAATTTAAAATGCGGGCAGTCGACTCAGGGAAAAATCTCTCCTCACCGCAGAAACAGCTCCCTCGTCGAGCACCTTGTTTCATTGGTGGAATTCAATGTGAAAATGGAAACCTCCTCTTTACCCTTTCCTCTCCCCTTTACTACACCTCACTTAAGCTTTACGCCATCGATACAACAACAAGTCCACGCCTCACCTATTCTCTTCCCTTTAAAATGTCCCGATCTAAAGAAGTTGTGACGCTATCAGTAGAGGAAAAGAAACTCGAAGAGCTCTTTAATAAAGGACATCATTATCTCTGGATTGTTGTTCCTGAGAATAGCGATCAGTATGCTGAAAATCCCAATCCTTTTATTTGGTAGCTAGAAATTATTAACTCACCTTACGCACACAGAGCGAGAGGAGAATTTTGCTATTTTTGGAAAAAAAACCCGTGAGCCTACCTTGTGCTTCAAGCCAAATCTGCTATAATGGGACTGTTGAAAACTGCGCTTTTTCGAAATTCGACCTACATCCAGCTTGACATACTCTGCTTAGAGTAGGCGAGTTAGGTATGAATTGAATTTGGGTAAAAGAAAGGATTTAGATCGTAAAATGGCAGCTTTCAACAGTTCCATAATAAGCTAAAGAATTATGATTATCTTTCAAACAGATCGTCTTGTCCTTCGACTTTGGAGGAAAGAGGACTTACAGCCCTTTGCTAGGCTAAATGCTGACTCTCGTGTTATGAAGTATTTTCCCGAAACTTTAAAAAAAACGGAAAGTGACCAAATGGCAAAAAGAATCCAAGTCAAATTAGAAAAACGGGGATGGGGACTTTGGGCTGTTTCTGAGATTAAGAGTCAAAGCTTTATCGGTTTTATTGGACTCAACCCTGTAGAACAATCTACCCTTCCTGAGCACCTTACTCCAGCAATTGAAGTTGGGTGGCGGCTTGCTTTTAATTATTGGGGAAAAGGGTACGCAACTGAAGGAGCCAAAATCGCACTGCAATATGGATTTGAAACTCTGCATTTAAACGAAGTTGTATCTTTTACAGCTATACAAAATGAGCGTTCCAGGCGGGTTATGCGAAAAATTGGTATGCATCGCAACCCCAATGATGATTTTGATCACCCTAAACTTCCCGAAGGTCATAGGTTAAGAAGACATGTCCTCTATCGCCTCAATGCAAATGAATGGAAAGAAGCAAACAATCTCACCTTTTCTTCCCATAGCTATCCCTAATCGAACTGCTAAAGATGCTCCGATTAATGGGCTGTTGCGAGCTGCACTTTTTCGAGATAAATGCTTAGTTTTTTCGAAACTTGATCTACAGCTAAGTTGACCTATTCTACTTAGAATAGGCGAGTTATACCAATTCCAAAAAATAAAGTTGCAAATTGAGTTGAAGATTTTTACGAAAAACCGGACTTGGAGAGCGTAGTTAACCACATGATGATTAGCAAGATCGAAAGTCCGGTTTTCCGACAAAAGATCAAGGGGAATTTGCGGGTTTATTTCTTGAAATTGGTATTAGCTACGGATCAAGTTTAGATAACAGAAAGAGCTTAGGTCGTAAAATGCTCGCTCGCAACATGGGGAGTCTACAGTTGGCTTGAAAAAGCAGTAATCCAGTGGCAAGACTACATTTCTAATCCGATTTCCTTAACCAAGGATTTAGTAGCATTAATATTTATACATTCTGGCTCTCTGGCATATAGTTAGCTAAACGAACGTTGCACGCATTAAGATCTAATTCTAAGTTAGCTATTTTGTCCAAGAGGTCATTTGCATGATTAACGTTTTTGTAGATCTGATAATCGTCTTGTTCGGGATGGTCTTCTAAAAGGAATGTTTCAAAACGTGCTCTGCCAAGACGTCGGGCAACATCTTGATTAAGATCAGGGTGATCTCTTTGATAAGTGTCTTCAAATTCCTTAAGGCTATCTATGAGATATTGTTGTATTTCTTTAAGTTGTTCGTCTAAAAATTTTATTACTGTTTTTAATTCATTACGTTTAAATAAGACCAAATGAATTTCCATTTCTCCTATTGGCCGCAAAAAATCGTCATTTCTAGAGTTTTCATCCATACTCTGTCTAATGATTATGCGATCCTGTGTTACAGGTTTAGAAGTAAAAATGAAAAAAGATAGTATTGTTTTTACAATTTCTTTAATTCGATTGTATAAGCTGCTCTTGTTAGAGCTTTCTCGTTGCTCATGAATACTAACATTAGGCACATGCATTGGTATTGAACTATAATCAACAGGATTCATATAAAACCTCATTAATTAACATTAAATATAACATAAAAAGATATTTACTTTAAATAGTAATTAAACTACTTCTTATTAAGTCATTAAAAATAATCAATTTGCGAGACTGCCCTACTAATAAAACTTTGAAGTTGATATAATCGGTCCTTATTAATAATAAGAGATTTACGTTCGAAGGAATGCCGGATGAAGAGTGGAATATTTTTAAAGGCGTAATACTACAAAAACCAGTGAAGGAAACTATTGAAAAGATAAACTTTGCACATCCGCCTAATATATGAGTGCGGAGACGAAGGAATAGAAGACAACCTTTAGTGAAATTATGTCATTAATGCCAAGAAATATTCAAACAAGAACTCCTAAATGGTTCTTGCTAAAGGTATTATTCTTTATTCTAGCAGTGACGCTTCTAGAATTAACATATCTACTTCTTTCGGAAAACTGGACTTTCGATCTTGCTAACCATCATGTGGTTAGCTACGCTCTCCAAGTACAATTTTTCATAAAAATCTTCAACTCAATTTGCAACTTTATTTTTTGGAATTGGTATTAATGCTATTTGCCTCTACAGAGAAATTAGTGGCACTCCGGGGTTTTACTTTTTACAAAGACTTGAGCCGATTAATTTCGGAAGTTAGAATACCGACTTTTTCGAAATAATGTTCTGAGCTATGAGCAATCACATTGGGCATTTCATCGGCATCGATATCAGCGATATGCTGCTCTTCTTGTAATTGAACGGCCGTGACAAGATCATCGAGCCTTTCATAGTAATCGGGAGCAACATCTTTGATCTCTCCCATCACATAATCAAGATTATATCGCCAATCATAGAGGTCCACTACTGTTGGGGGGGCCTTGACAATCTCACTAAGTTGAAAAAGGAGCAGGTCCAGCTTAGCCTGGATAGCTCCATCCTTAGGTTTCCGATTCCCAGGTAATTCTACCATTCTTCTTCCTACACTTTCTTATCAATTATCAAAACCCAAATTTTCTTTGCAATGAATCTTGAAATAAAACGATTATTACTCAGATAAATTCAATAATTATGAACATCATTTTTCATGATTGAGTATTAAATGAAGAATGAGGTTTAAATTTAAAAAGAGTCGCCCCCTTTTCTTAAATAACCATCTAATTATTAAATTCTTATCTATATGCTTCTTAATTTTTATAAAATTTACTTTACATAAAATTTCATTCGATCCAGAATTCCGCTACTTAGGTCTTTTAAAGTCATGAACAAGTTTTCCACATTGTTGAAAAGGCTCTAATCGATTACCATTATCGTTTAAAAACTTTTGTGATGACTTATGTATAAAATGAGAAAATCAAAGACTATCTTTCGCCACATTCTGAAACTTTATCGAAGAAAGCAAAAACACCTAACGGAAAGCACTCGCCTTGAAATCAAAGAAGTTCTAAATCAACTTCAAGAAGAAATCATCAATAAAGACTCTGAAAAAGCCAAAGAACTGACAAAAAAAGCCGAATCCCTTAGAAAACTCCATCTTAAAAAAACACCTTTCGATCACCTCCGAGACTCAGTTGTTGCCCTTGTTTTTGCACTCATAGTAGCTATTATTATTCGAAGTATGTGGTTTGAGTTTTATGAAATTCCCACTGGTTCGATGCGCCCTACTTTCGAAGAAAAGGATCGTCTTGTCGTTTCTAAAACAACATTCGGGATCAATATCCCGTTAACGCGTGGGCATATCTATTTTAACCCTGAACTTGTCAAACGAAACGGAATTTTTATTTTTACGGGTGCGGGGATGGACATTGCCAATGTCAACACTCTCTATTTCTACCTCTTTCCTGGAAAGAAACAGTACATTAAACGTTTGATTGGCAAGCCTGGAGACACCCTCTATTTTTATGGGGGTATGATCTATGGAGTTAACCGTGCCGGTGAAGATATTTCTAAAGAACTTCAAACTGAAAGTCTCCAAAAAATCGATCATGTTCCCTATATTCATTTAAATGGGAAAACCCTTTTATCTTCACAACATCCCAATGGAATCAGCGCTACCGTTACGCTTAAACAAATGAACCAAGCAGTTGCGAAATTAAGTGTTAATTCCTTAAATAAAGTCGAAGGGAAACTTCTCCCCCCTTATTCAGATAATTTTCGAGACTACTACGATTTATGGGGATTCAAAAGCTATGGAATGGGGCGCCTCTTGACCAAACAGCAAGTGATGAACTTAACAAACACCTCAATCGCCCATCTAGAAGATGCTCCTCTCTATTTAGAAATTATCCACCATCCTTCCGTTCTTCACCCAATGATTGTGAGAGGATACCAAGGCAAACTCCATCCTTCTGTCGGAACAAATTCTGCCGTACTGCCTCTTCAAGAAAAACACTTAAAGTCTCTCTTTGAGCAGATGTATACGGCACGCTTTATTGCGAAAAATGGTGCCGTCTACCGTTTTGGCAGTCCAATAAAGCCAGGTCAATATTGTTCCCTTTGCCCGAAGATTAGCGACGTTCCGGATGGAACCTACGAGTTTTATTACGGCAAAGGATATAAAATTCTTTGGGGTGGAATTCGCAAAGAACTTCCACCTGACCACCCTCTTCTGAAATACAGCCATGAACGTTTGCAACTCCTTTACAACCTTGGAATTGAATGCAATACACTTTTTGAACCTCATGCAAAAGATCAATATCTCCTCCCCTCTCGTTACATCTATTATCGGAACGGTGACCTGTATGCGATGGGGGCCCCTTTCATGACAAAAGATGAACCTACGCTTGTTAACTTCATCGAAAGAGAATATCTCAAACAAGAAGGCGCTCCTACCTATCGTCCTTATATCCCTTTTGAAGATCCCGGACCCCCTCTTACCAAAGATGGGGAAATCGACGTTACTTTCATTCACCAATATGGATTCACGATTCCTGCGGATCACTACCTAGCCCTTGGCGATAACTATGCGATGAGCGCCGATAGTCGAGACTTTGGGTTTGTTCCCGAGTCTAATATTCGTGGAGCGCCCGTGTTCATTTTTTGGCCGCCAGGCAACAGATTCGGTAAGCCTGAACAGGCGCAATACCCGCTGCTTAATTTCCCTCGATTCGAGATTTGGTGTTTAGCTCTCGCTGCCATTATTGCTTGGTGGGTCTACCATCGCAAACATCATCAGTTTCCCATTGAGATCGAATGAGCACCCCTAAATCCCGTTCTTTTTTTACGAAGATAGCATTTATTTGGATGCATCTTGCAAACGAACCCTTTATTGCGCTCTATACCTTGTTTCTTTTCATATTAAGGAAGGATTTAAACGCTTCCACCCTTCAAATCTCTGTCTTTGCCACCTTACGACCTGTAATCTCTGTTTTTTCTTTTTATTGGAGCTCCAACCTTTTAAGAAACCGAAATAAACTACTCTCAAATCTAATGGGAGCTTGGATCTTAGCACGCCTTCCGTTCCTTTGCATTCCATTTATTGACAATGTTTGGTTTCTCATCATTTCAGCGGGAATTTATCAGCTTTTCTCTCGAGCCGGGATACCTGCTATGATGGAAATTCTCAAACTCAATATANAAAAAGAACCAAGAGAAAAGCTCTTTGCTCAGATCTNATAAACTACTCTCAAATCTAATGGGCGCTTGGATCTTAGCACGCCTTCCGTTCCTTTGCATTCCATTTATTGACAATGTTTGGTTTCTCATCATTTCAGCGTGAATTTATCAGCTTTTCTCCCCAGCCGGGATACCTGCTATGATGGAAATTCTCAAACTCAATATAAAAAAAGAACCAAGAGAAAAGCTCTTTGCTCAGATCTTTGTCCTTTGCTTCATTGAAAGCATTATCTTGGGCTTCTTTGTCGGAAAACTCCTTGATATGCATGAATTAGCTTGGAAACTCCTCTTTTTTATTACAGCGCTCCTCTCTATTTCTAGCATCTTCATCCAAATGCGCATTCCCATTGCAACTGACTTAAAGCAAGATCAGAATGTGCCGCCTAATACAACCAACCGCATCCTCCAACCGATTAAAGATTGCATTCATCTGATGAAATCTCGCCCCGACTTTGCCCATTTTCAATGGGGCTTTATGATTGGAGGATTTGGCCTAATGCTAATCGCACCCGCACTCCATATTTACTATGCCGATATACTCTACTTAACTCACAATGATCTATCGATTGCTCGTTATATCTGGATGGGAGTTGGAGTAGTCGGATCTTCGTTTTTGTGGCAGCGCGCTCTCAATCTCGTTCTCTCACACCGCCTAACAGCCTATATCATTTTTGGGTTTAGCCTTTTTCCTTTTACCCTTCTATTCGCCACTATAAATCTTCTCTGGCTTAATATAGCCTTCCTCTTTTATGGCATTGCGCAAGGAGGAAGCCATCTTCTCTGGAACCTATCCGGAACTCTGTTTGCCCAAGATGAAGATAGCTCCAAGTTTTCGGGTGTGAATATTTTAATGGTCGGAATCCGCGGGTTAATCGGTCCTGCCTTAGGAGGGGTTCTATGCGGCCTAATCGGCCCTTATCTCGTCTTAATGTGCGGAATCGCCACTTGCCTAGGCGGCGTTGTCTTTATGTTAACAAAACAACCCGTCCTAGAACCGAAGAAAACTCTCCAATAAACGAAGGGTTTTGCTATCCGCATCAAGCTCTGCCATGCAGTTAAGAGGAAGGGTTGCTTGTTCATCGATATGACCTGACGGAAATCCCTTAATAACTGGATATGGGGCCTCTTTAAAATAACCGTCTAAAACCTTATCGATTCCCCAATCCATTTCATCTTTTGGCTCGCATGATGTCCAACTGCAAAGGACAACTCCTGCGCAATCATCAAGGACCCCTGATTGCTTGAGTTGACATAGAAGACGGTCTATCCGATAGGTATATTCTGCAACCTCTTCCAAAATAAGGATTTTTCCTTTTGTATCAACCTCCCAAGGTGTTCCAATATGAGCTACAATCAAAGTTAAGTTGCCACCAACTAACCGGCCTTGCGCCTTACCACCTCTTATCGTTTGAATCTCAGTATACGTATAAGCCCATTCGCCATCAAAGCAGTCGCCTCTATAAAAGAATCTCCAGACATTTTCTTCGGAAAAGGTGGGATCCTTACCTTTTAAGGGAGCAAAAAGATGTGTGGCAACAGGTCCTAACAATGTCACCAAAGCGAGCTTGCGATTCAGGGCACTATGCAAGGCCGTAATGTCACTCATTCCCACAAAAATTTTAGGGTGTTCTCCCAGCATTGCAAAATCGAGCAGAGGCAAAATACGCCCTGTGCCGTATCCACCACGAATACACCAAACAATTTTTACTTTGGAATCAAGCCAACACTCCATAAACCCCGCTGCTCGCTGTTGATCAGTTCCGGCAAATCTTCCGTCTTGGCTCCCAATATTTGAAGCTAAGCGGACATAATATCCACGTGCTTCAATCGCTTCAACACACTTTGCGATGAGCTCACCTTCTACCAGGAAAGCAGGGGCAACAAGCGCAATGGTATCACCTAAATTTAAAGGAGTAGGTTTAATTGACTCTGCACTTAATACTGACATAAAAAAACTACCCTAAGACGGATAATGTTTTGATTTTTCGAGCTTTTTTAATGAAATCGAAGCTCTTTCTCCATTTAAATCCCACTCCGTTCCTTTATTCGTTTCAAAATGCACCTCGATTGCTAACACTTCACTAGTGATATATTCCCGATACGCATCAAAACATGCACGAACGCGAGGAGTCGTTTCAATTGTTATCTTGATCCGATCCGTGACATCAAATTTCTCGTTTCGACGCTGCGTATTGACCTTATTAACAAATTCGCGAGCAAGCCCTTCCATGAGCAGTTCTTCACTTAACGTTGTATCAAGAGCAACTGTCACTTGATCTTGCGTCGAGGCAATCAATCCCTCTTTTATTTGCCTCTCAATTAAAATATCCTCCTCTCTAATGCTGACGGTCTCCGAAGTTAATCTAAGGTCAACCACGTGTCCTGCTTGCAGCGTTTCAATAGAAGTGCGATCGAGCGTTCCGATTGCCGTTTGAACTTCTTTCATTAAAGGTCCTACTTTCCTACCGAGCGTTCGAAAGTTCGGTTTGATTTTTAGTGTAACAAATTGAGTTTCATCATCGTGAAACTCAACCTGTTTAACATTGAGTTCATCGAGCACCAAATGCTGCTGCGCTTTAAGGAGCTTAATGACTTCCGGATTAGAAGAAATAAGGTGTGCTTTAGGCAAGGGTTGCCGTACTTTCAGCTTATGTTCTTTACGGAGGGCATGCCCCATACTGACAGCAGTCTGAATCGTTGACATCTCTTGTTCCAAGGCTTCATCACGGTAGGTATCATCATAATTAGGGAAGTCGCAAAGATGAACCGAATCTGGACCGCCTTTTATTTTAAGATGCTGGTAAACAGCATCGCTTAAAAAGGGAATAAAAGGTGCAGCAACTTTAGAAAGTCCTAGTAAAACTGCATAGAGTGTTTCAAACGCTTCACGGCGATTATCAGTCGCTTCATCAGCCCAAAATCGAGTTCGATTTCGTCGAATGTACCAATTTGTTAATTGATCAATAAATGCCACAAAAGGCTCGACAGCTTGACTTAAGACATAACCATCCATCCCCTTCTCAACATCATGTATGAGCTTTTGAAGCATTGACAATATCCAACGATCAATTTCAGCTTGTGGTTTAACAACCTTATTTCCAGACGGCTTCCACCGATAGATATTGGCATACGTCGATAAAAAAACATAGGCATTCCAAAACGGAATTAAAAACTGGCGCAAGACCAGCTCTACCCCCCTTTCAGAAAAGCGCAGATCATCGGCTTGCACCGCCGGACTGTGTAATAAATAAAGGCGCACCGCATCAGCCCCATACTTGTTAAATACAAGATCGGGTTCGGGATAGTTTTTGAGTCGCTTTGACATTTTGGCGCCATCTTTCGCTAAAATAATGCCGTTTACTATAACATTTTTAAAAGCCGGCCGGTCAAACAAAGCAACTGCCAAGATGTTGAGCGTATAAAACCATCCGCGCGTTTGATCGAGTCCTTCTGCGATAAAATCCGCGGGAAACGCTTTCAAAGTTTCCTCTTTATTTTCAAAGGGGAAATGATTTTGAGCATAAGGCATAGATCCCGACTCAAACCAGCAATCAAAGACTTCAGGAATGCGCATGAAAACTTTCCCATTTTCTTCAAAGGTCAAGGTATCGATGTGATGGCGATGGAGGTCTTTTACCTTTTTCCCAGTACGCCTTTCGAGTTCTGCGGAGCTATTGATAACAATACATTCACCGTCACTACTCCTCCAAATTGGAATCGGCGTACCCCAATACCGGTTACGACTAATAGCCCAATCACGCGCGTTTTCTAGCCACTTTCCAAAGCGTCCATGTTTTAAATGTCCCGGTACCCAATGGATGTGTTCATTCGCATTTAAAAGGGAGTCTTTGATTTTTTCCACCGAGACAAACCACGTTTTCACCGCTTTGTAAATAAGGGGCGTATCCGAACGCCAACAAAAGGGATATCGATGACGCACTTGCCCATGATGAAAGATTCGATTTTGTGCTTTTAGACTTTTGATGATATCCTTATCGGCATCTTTGACGAAAAGCCCCTCATATTCAGGAATTTCACCCGTAAATTTTCCATTTTGATCAACGGGGCAAACAAGTTCTATCCCTTCTCGCTCACAAACAAAAAAGTCCGCCTCACCAAACGCCGGTGCGGCATGGACAATCCCCGTTCCATCTTCTTCTCCGACAAATTCATCCGTTAACACGGTAAAAGCGTTAGAGCTGACCTGATCAATAAAGTAATCAAACGGTGGTCGGTAGCGTTTTCCCAAAAGCTTCCCCCCTTTAAAGGTTGAAACAATCTCGTAATCCTCTTTAAAAATCGCTTTAACGCGCCCTTTGCCCACAATGAAATAACGTCCTCGTTTTTTATCGAGAACTTTTACATAGTCAAGGTCTCCATGTACAACAACTGCTAAGTTTGAAGGGAGGGTCCACGGAGTCGTCGTCCAAACTAAAAGAGCTGTTCCCGGTTCATCCACTAGCGGAAACGTCACTGTAATAGAAGGATCATCGACATCACGGTAATTAAGATTCGCTTCGAAGTTAGAAAGCGGAGTTCCCAACTGAGCAGAAAATGGCATCACCTTAAAACCCTCATAGACGAGATCTTTTTCCCAAAGTTGACTAAAAACCCACCAAATGGACTCCATGAACGATTCGTCCATTGTACGATAGGTCCTTTCAAAATCAACCCATCGTCCCATGCGATTAACAGTTTTCTCCCACTCTTTGGTATAGCGTAAGACGATGCTGCGACACTCTTCGTTAAAAGCCGCAATACCAAAATGCTCAATCGATGCCGCTCCAGATAACTCGTTCGCATTCTCGATTTCATTTTCGACAGGCAGACCATGGCAATCCCAACCAAAGCGACGCGGAACTAAGTATCCTTTCATCGTCTTATAACGAGGAACGACATCTTTAATGGTTCCTGCCAGAAGATGTCCATAATGAGGTAGACCCGTTGCAAACGGAGGGCCATCATAAAAGGCAAAGAGAGCCGCTTTTTCTCGATTTTTCAGTGACTTTTTAAAGACATTTTCTTTAAGCCAAAAAGCAAGAATCCGCTCCTCTCTTTCCGGAAAACTTTCCTTATAATTTTCAAACATAGCCCGACCTAATTACTCCCGAAATAGCATACAAATTGATTTGTTAATAATCAATT
>RDPX01000121.1:835108-854000 GCA_003991215.1 Morbakka virulenta
GGAGTAAAGCTATTTACGGAGAAATGCTTTCATGGTTATACCGCTTCCAAAAAAAGTTATTTTTTTGGAAGCAAAGTTCCGATTCAATTTCTTTTTACTCCAGAACATGCTGCAGATATCTCTGCATTTAGACTTTTTAATTTTAAAGAGTTAAAAGGATCTAAAATCTGTGGAAATCGGGCTTATAACGATAGTAATTACGAAGAGCTACTCAAAAAAGGATAGGGGATAAACCTTATCCCTAAACAGCAACAGCAGGGCAGGATAGAGAAATCAAAGCGTTAATGCCAATAAGCATCCAAGCAAGAACTACCAGAGAATTTTTGCTAAAGGTATTATTTTTTATCTTGAGCGTGACCGTGAAATATGCATTAAAGGAAACCCTTAGCGCCGCATAGGGTGCTAGAATTAACGCATCTACTACACTAACACGTCTTCGCCAAGGGGGGTTCACCTTAGCTCGACACTCAGCTTATATCCACGTCAATTCTATTTGACTCTGGAGAGAAATTAGTGGCACTCCGAGGCTATATTCAACATATTATTTTGATAACTTGCAAAGAATCATCTTAAGTTGTTAAAATAAAGGCCACTATCATTTACAAACCAATCTATTCATTGTAAGTCGCTTAGAGATAAATGATAAAAAATGGAAAATTTGGTATAATGTAAACGGGGGTGTACTGGTTTCGACTTGGAAATAAAGTACCGGTGGCATGCAGAGGATTCGGTTGGCCTCTTAAAAAAGCCGAGACGACATAACTGTCAAAAATGAAAAGCAAACAGCTGAGATCATCGAATTCCCTGCCCTTGCAGTGGCTGAAGGTGATTCTCTAGTTAGAGCTGCTGCATAAGACCTAACCCGTCTCTTGCAGCCGGTAATCTAGAATTGGACCAGGGATTTTGGAACTACCGTCAGAGATCTTGGTATGAGCATTAAATCTGGACTTCTAGAGTTAGTGTTTCGCGATAAAAAAGAAGTCAGTTAGTCCCAAGTGAGGTGCCTTACAGCAAGACTAACTGTATAGAATAAGGTACTAAGCATGTAGGCATTGTTATGGAGTTTGCCAAGGACGAGAGTTCGATTCTCTCCACCTCCAATTCTTTGGACAACTTTTGTAGTCCATCATCACATTAAACAGTTTGCACACTTGTACTGAAAGACTTAGGTCTCTTAACTCCAAGTTCTGAAAATCAAAATAACAAAATTCTCCCCTCTACTGTGCATGCGTAAGGTGAGTTAGCTGTTGATCTAATGTGGGCAAAAGAAAGGGGTTAGGTCGTAAAATGGCCCCTTGCAACAGTCCCATTAGAGCTGCCTTTCTATTTACTTATCGTTATCTCTTTGAAGAGAAACTTCTTAGAAAGATTTATCAATTAAAATAGCTCGAGCAGGCGCACCATCCGAACCGGCGATTTTGAGCGGTAAACAACAAAGGGTATAGCTCCCCGCTTTTACCTTTGAAAGATTGAGGCCTTCAACAATAATTATTTCTGCCTTGAGGAGAATTTCGTGAGTCGGAACTAAAGCCTTAAAAGGAGCAACGGAAAGATAATCAATTCCAATAAGTCGAACCCCCTTTTCAACAAGGTATTGCGCTCCATCTGCATTGATCGCTACATAAGAAGGATCAAATTCTGTCGGCCCCTTTTCCCATCCTTCCGCATTGAGTGTTTTGATCAGAAGGCGCACAGTTCCATTAGGAATATTAGCCTCTTCCAGGACTTTCTTAGTGATGCACCTTTCGTTTAAAGCTTCGATAACAATCACTTCCCCAATAAGAGTTTCGAGTGAAAGCGTTTCAACACCCTCTCCTTCTTTTAGGAAATGACATGGCGCATCTACATGCGTTCCCGTATGTACTGCCATCTTCATATAAGTCACCGTCGCTATATCTCCCTTCTCTAGCTCCATTTTTTTCTTAAATTCAAGGCGAGGATCACCCGGCCATACGGGAAGGAGGTTAGATAGAGTCAGACTGATATCATAAATTTTCATGAGATTATCCCACTATTTAAAGAATATGATTTTTGAATGTATTTTTTGTAGGTTTTCACTTTCCTTCGAAGCGCACACTTAAAAAAGTAGAGCAACAAGATCCAAGGAAAAATATAAAAAGCATGCTTTTAAAATAGCAAAACACCCTCATACCTTTATAGGCATAACAAATCAAATATTATTTCAACTTCTTTCTCTATAAAAATTTATTGGGATTTTTAAGGATTTTCTTGCTGTCCTAAAGCATAGGTTCAGATTAAATTATTTATTCCTCCTAAATCTGCCTTCTTCTGAATAATAAGATATCTTTAAATCTGATGAATGTAATAAGATAATAGCACTTTTAAATAACATGTGGTTATGTAGTGGTTTTTGAAGATTTAAATTTGCATTCTAAAATTCTAAAGGCCGTCTCTGAGGCGGGGTATTCAACACCTACGACGATTCAGTTAAAAGCCATTCCTAAAATTCTTAAAGGTTTTGACCTCAGAGCTTCCGCTCAAACGGGAACAGGTAAGACAGCGGCTTTTCTTTTACCTATTTTGAATCGTTTTTGCACCCCTTCAACTAAAGGGAGTAAAGGGCCGCGTGCTTTGATCTTAGTCCCGACACGCGAACTTGCAATGCAAATCGAAACACAGACAGTGAAATATAGCAAACACTTACAAAAGATTAAACCTGTTTGTATTGTTGGCGGACTCCCTTATCCTGCACAAATGCGTAACCTCTCTCGTCCTTACGATGTTCTCATTGCAACCCCCGGACGACTCATTGACTTTATCAACCGTCGCAAAGTAAACTTTTCTCGCTTAGAGGTACTTGTGTTAGACGAAGCCGATCGAATGCTTGATATGGGATTTGTCGAGCCTGTTGAGCAAATTGTTGCTAAGACACCTGCATCCCGTCAAACGCTGCTATTTTCAGCTACGCTCCAAGGAAGTGTCATGCAACTATCTGAAAAGTTACTGAACAATCCAATGGAGATCGTAGTCCGTCCTGAGCGTATTAAGCAAGGCAACATCAAACAGAAACTCCACTATGTGGATGACCTTAATCATAAAAATCGCCTTCTTGACCACATTCTCAGTCAAGAGAATGTCGATTCCACGATTGTCTTTACCGCAACTAAACGACATGCCGATAAGCTTGTTATAGACTTGCGTGATAAAGATTATCGGGCAGCAGCCCTTCATGGCGATATGAGCCAGAGACAACGAACGCGGACTATCACGCAGCTTAAAGACAAGAAAATCAGCATTCTTGTCGCAACAGACGTAGCGGCTCGAGGAATCGATGTCCAGGCCATTACGCATGTGATTAACTTTGACCTCCCTAATAGCGCAGAAGACTATGTCCATCGAATTGGGCGCACAGGACGTGCAGGAGCTACCGGCACCGCTCTTTCCTTTGCAGCGGGTAAAGATGTCTTCTTAGTAAAAAAGATTGAAAAGTTCATGGGTCAGCAGATTGATATTGTTGAAATCGCAGGACTAGAGCCAAGTATTAAACCAAATACTACAAAGTTAAAGAAAAGCTACCCAAATTCTAAACGCTCTTTTAAATCTAGAGGAAAATCCTCACGAGGACAGCAACAGTCGCGCTACCGTCGGAAACCCTAAGTTAGCCTCAGAAAATTAATCTGTTATTTAAAAGATATCCAAGATTTTTCTCTCACTCTCCCGGCGTGAGGTGAGTGAATAAACAGCAGCTCGTAACGGTCTCTAAACAACACTAACAACAATCATGATGCAAAGACCCATGACAACGACAAGCGAAAAGGCAAACATTTGCCGCGCCCATCGCCTATCACTCTTGCACTTAAATCCTTTGATTGAAAGCCAGAGCCAAGTAATGCTTAGCAACACAACAGCAATAAGATAAGGATAGCCTGTATAGTTAAAAACGGTAAGCATCAGCGCAGCTGCAGTAAAAGCAATGACATAGAGAAACATTTGAATCTTTGTGACATGCATGCCTCGTTTGATAGGGAGAACCGGCACAGAGGCGGCAATATAGTCGTCAAGCCTACGGATCGCAATGGCAAAAAAATGTGGCATCTGCCATAAGACAATCATCACAAATAAAATCAGTGCAGCCAAATCAAACTGTTGACTAACCGCACAATACCCTACAACAGGTGGGATCGCTCCGGCAACGCTCCCAATTAAGGTACAGTGAGTCGTCCGTGTTTTGAGTAGGGTATATAAAAACACGTACACAAAAAAACCAAAGAAAGCGAGAAATGCTACCAAAAGATTTGTGAAAACAGTCAAGAGAGCAATCCCTAAACACCCTAAAATCATAGCAAAAATGAGAGCTTTTTTAGGTGAAACTTTCCCTTTCACTAGAACGCGATTTCTCGTTCGCACCATCTTCTTATCCATTTCACGATCGATATAATTGTTAAAAGCGCAACCTGCTCCTATGACACAACTAAGACTTAAAAGGGTGATAAAGAGAAGCCCAAAATCGATATTTCCCCTTGAAGCAAGTGCAAACCCAGCTGTTGCATTAACGGCATTGCCTAAGATAATACCGGGTTTTGTGAGCATCAGATAATTTTTTAGAGCAAACGTAGTTGGGAGTCTCGATAACTTTTCCATCTAAATATTCCATGTTTCAACACAAGGGACCTAAAAGCCCCACTTAGGTTAAGATTATAATTGAAAACAAGTACCAAACAACTTCAGAAGATTCATATGCGAACGATAAAATATCCGACTGTGTCTGTGGTTTCGATCGCATTTGTATAGTAGCTACTTAATAACTGGGGAATGGCTAAGGCATCCCCTTCATTTTAATCATCAGATTGGTGTTAACATTATCCATGATCCAAATCGATCCAATAATAATAAAAGCAACCAAAAAGACCATGAGTAAAAACATAATCAAATTCCAGCGTGGCTTAGATTCCAAACCAACGTGCATGAAAAAAATCAATTGGGAAACTGCTTGTAAACATCCAAGCCCAATAACAGATCCCGAGAGAAGATAGCCTTTAAGGTGATAATGAACAACAATCTGATAAGTAGCAAAGACTAAGATCAATGAGATAATAAAACCCAAAATAATGGGCTTACTACTACTATTCCATCCGTGATGTGCATCAATCATTTAAATAAATCCTACCAAGTAAACAATTGTAAAAATAAAGACCCAGATGATGTTTAGGAATTGCCAAAACATTTTCATACAGGTGATTCTTCTAATACCCATTGATGTCATCCCATCATGGAAAACAGCAATAATAAGCAAAATAATCCAGATAAGTCCAAGGACTACATGAAGGCTATGTGTACCGACAAGTGTGAAGAAAGCCGATAGAAAGCCGCTCCTTACCCAGCTATTTCCACTTGCAATCAACTGATGGAATTCGGAAAATTGCAACCATAGAAATACCAGTCCTAAAAGAAGTGTTAAGATCAAGGTAATGGCGGCTCCCTTTACATTTCGTCTATGTGCAAACATTCCAGCCAAACTAATTGTAAAAGTGCTAATTAGAAAAACATATGTTTGTATGTAAGCTGTAGACAAACTAAATATCTCCTTTCCGGGGGGGCCTCCAAATGTGCTTTGATGAAGAACCGCATAGCTCGCAAAGAAGCTGGCAAAAAGCATAAAATCCGTCAATATATATAACCAAAATCCAAATGTAGTCTTTGAATAAACATCGTGATGGGGATCCGGGTAAATCTCTTTTGGATTCGGATCTGAATGTGTCATTGTTGTGCCTTATTTTCAATTTTTTCGATTTCGTCAACCTGCACATAATATTCCGTATCCTTTTGATAAAATCGGATAATCAAACAAGCAAGAATTGCCAAGATAGAAATTCCTGCTAGATAAAAGATATGAAAAATCAGAGCAAAGCCTGCAATGAAACTAAAGATGCCAATAAAAAAACCAATCGAAGTATTTTTCGGCATATGAATCGGCTTATAAGGACGCTTTTCTTCCTTCTTGTGTTGCGAATGCTTCATAGCCCAATACGCATCTTTCTGGTGAACTTCAGGAATGAAAGCAAAGTTGTAAAAGGGGGGTGGAGACGAAATCGACCATTCAAGTGTTCTACCATTCCAAGGATCGTTTTTTACTTGGTTTTCCTTTCGGTTCTTGATGCTAACATAGAGCTGAAGGAGTTGAAAAAAAACACCTACTGCAATCAAAAACGCTCCGATAAGCGCCACAATAAAGAGAGGATACCAACCTGTTGATTCTGCATAGTGATTCAAACGCCGAGTTGCTCCCATAAATCCAAGAAGATACAAAGGAAAGAAAGCAAGGATAAAACCAATTAGCCAAAAATAGAAGGCCCACTTTCCAAGCCTTTCGTTAAGTTTAAATCCGGTAAACTTGGGAAACCAGTAGGTGTAAGCAGCAAAGAAACCAAATAGAACTCCACCGATGATAACAGAATGGAAGTGGGCAACAAGGAATAGGCTGTTATGTAGCTGAAAATCAACAGCTGGAATCGATAGCATCACTCCGGTCATTCCCCCTGAGACAAACAAGAAGATAAAGCCCATAAACCATAACATAGGAGTAGCAAAATGTACGCGTCCCCGACACATGGTGAAAAGCCAATTGAACACTTTTACTCCTGTCGGGACAGCGATCACAGCAGTCATGATCCCAAAAAAAGCATTCACATTCCCCCCTGCACCCATCGTAAAGAAATGATGAAGCCACACTACAAAAGAAAGGAAACAAATTGCAATAAGAGCCCAAACCATCGATTTGTACCCAAATAACGTTTTACGAGAAAAAACGGGAACAAACTCAGAATAGACCCCAAAAATAGGAAGGATAAGGATATATACCTCGGGATGTCCCCAAGCCCAAAATAGATTGATATACATCATGGGATTGCCCCCATGACCCGCCGTAAAAAGCTTTGTATCAATCAAACGATCCGTAGAAAGCATTCCAACAGTTGCCGTCAAAATAGGGAAAGCAAAAATAATTAAAATCATGGTGACAAGTGAGGACCAAACAAAGACAGGCATCTTCCAAAGTGTCATTCCTGGACAACGCATTTTGAAAATAGTAACTAGAAAATTGATTCCTCCAAGCAAACTCCCCGCCCCCGCAATCTGGGTACTCCAACACCAATAATCACTCCCCGTTCCCGGATCATATCGAAGTCCTGAAAGCGGTGGATAATTACTCCAGCCTGCACCCGTGTAATGCCCCAAAACTAAAGAAGCCAAAATATATAAAGAACCAGCTGCAAACAGCCAAAAACTTACTGCATTCAGAAAAGGAAACGCCACATCGCGAGCACCGATTTGTAGAGGCATAATTAAATTAATAAGACCAAAAATCACTCCCATCGCAACAAAAAAGATCATGGTAGCTCCATGAGCAGCAACGATTTGTTGGAAATGTTCGGCTCCTAAATAACCCATTGAATCTCCAACCGAAACAGCAAGCTGAGAACGCATCATCATTGCATCGATTAGTCCCTTTACAAACATGACAATCGCAGCAACGATATACATAACCCCAATGCGTTTGTGATCAACTGTTGTAATCCATTCTTTCCAGAGCCACTTCCAACGATGCTGATAGGTGATGATTGCAATAATGGCGAGGAACCCCACTACAACCGAAACACCGGCAAAGTATTCTATCCAATCATGTTTAAGAGCTGTTTCATTAAGTCTTCCTAATAACATATCTTTAAATCCCGAATTTTTAAGACCCACGCACCCTTACTCTATGTTGATGGGACTAGATATTTCATCAATATACGATCAAAAAGATCTTGCTCTCGTAATTCGTAGTAGACAATAGGATCATATTCACTGGGTTCTACGAGTCTATTGTACTCATCAAAAGTAAGAGATTTAGAAGAACTTTTTACTTCTTGTACCCAATGTTCAAATTCTTCTGTAGATGTTGATTTCGCTGTAAAAACCATTCCGGAAAAACCCTTTCCACTGATTTGAGAAGAACGTCCTTGATAAGATCCCTGCGCATCTGCAATGAGGTGGAGCTTTGCCCGCATTCCCGGCATAGCCATAATCATTCCGCCAAGTTCTGGAATCCAAAAAGAATTCATTGGAGCATCTGCAGTAATCTCAAAATTGATTGGTATATTTTCTGGAAATTGAACATAGTTGACAGAGGCAATCCCCTGCTCAGGGTAGATGAAGAGCCACTTCCAATTCAGAGCAACTACTTGTATTTCTATGGGTTTCTTATCAGTATCAATAGGTTTAAAAGGATTAAGCTCATGACTGGAACGCCAAGTGATCACAGAAATAATGATAATAATCACTAAAGGAACGCTCCACCAGCAGCATTCAGCAATATTGTTGTGTTCATAATCAGGTGTATACTTGCCTTTCGTATTTTTTTCTCGATACTTACAACCAAAATAAAGAGCCAGGATAAATACAGGGATCACAACAATGAGCATTAACAAAGAACAGGTGATGAGAAGATTACGTTCCTTGATCCCGATCATTCCCTTTGGCTGTAAAACAGCAATCTCATGAGTACTGGTATAGTAGCCGAAAAGAGCAAGCACTGCTAAGATCATCAATGTAATTAGTGTAATTCTAATACTTGTCTTCATGTTTTCACTCAAATCGTTGGTAGCGATTTAAAAATCATGCCTATTTAATTTTGCTATTCAAAATTCACTCATGACATCCCCTGAAAAAAAAGTAAACAATATTTTTTACAATCTGCTGATGTAAATATTCTTGCTAAAAACTCTATGAAACATTTATGACTTTCTAAAAACTTTATTGGCAATATTATGAAATTGATTTCAGACCAAGAAGGGGAAATATTACTTAATTTAGCTAAAAAAGTTCTTGCTAATCCAAGTGCTCAAATTCAAACCTCTTCAAACCAACAGACAGCTCTTGGACTATTTGTTTCTCTTAAAAACGGGGATCAATTAAGAGGTTGCGTCGGAACCCCCTACCTAGAAAAATCTTTGGAAGCCGGTGTTCAAGAATTAACTAATATGGCAGCAACAGCCGACTCTCGGTTCTCTCCTATCAAACCCGAGGAAATTCTTGGTCTTGTGATTGAAATTTCTCTTCTCACTTCCCCCAAACCTATCGAGCCCAATGCCATTGATCTCGGAAGACATGGGCTCTTAATCCGTCAAAATGATAATGCTGCTCTTTATCTCCCTAAAGTACCCATAGAAAAAAAGTGGTCTGTACAAACCTTTCTAGAAGAACTTTGCCTCAAAGCGAACCTTCCTCGAAATATTTGGAAAGTAGTGTCAATCCACTCTTTTGAAACACAAATATTTACTCACTCACCTTATGCACAAAGAGTAGAGGATAAACGGATTCCTTGAGCGATGTTTTTCACTCTAAATAAACTAACTCACCTTACGCAAAAGAAGTCATTTGCTGTAAATTTCTCAGTTCCTCAAATGCCATTTGATTTGCTCTAACGATTAGTTTGTATTTCAATGAAAAATGATTTAACCTTGTTTTCACTCTCAATATTTCCAATTTACAATAGGCTACAATAGATGCAAATATGTGAGTCTTCTGTGTTTTTACAACTTTTGTGGGAGATTTCTCTAGACTTGCATTTTGTTTGATTGATTTGTGATACTCTTCTATTCTCCATCGTTTTTGATAGATCTCATAGACTTTTTCAGCATCAATTTCTAAGTCATTAGTAACAAGATATAATTCCCCTGTAGACCCATCTTCGTTTTTGAAGACCTTCTTCATTAGGCTCACAGGAAAAGAAAGGTCTTTTAACCAGACCTTTCTTTTTTCACCATCTTTGAGCTCTAGTGTCTTTAAATTTCGATACTTTCTTTTTCTCTTATCTTCTTCCGAAAAGGCCAATAAACGATTCGATTTAATTCCAAAAATAAACTTCTTATTCATTTCATATTCTATAAACTCCATGTTCTTCTTTGCTCCAAACCAATTATCTGCAAGGATATACTCAAAACATATTTTATTTTTTTGGGCTTGTTTTATCTGAGATCGAAACATCTCATTTTTTGTTGTCGATGATCTTCTCATTTCTTTTTTTGTCTTTACGTCACAGAAAATAAGTTCTTTATGAATAGTCTCTATTGAAACCGGAAAAGCTATATCATCGTAACGTACTAAACATGATAGAAGATTAACTCCTTTGATACATCTTCCTTTAGCATGAGAAAAATGCCAACAAATGATTTCATTCTCATCTGTGTAAGGTTTTTCTTCTATCGTATCGTCTATGATCAGGACTCCATTTTTTTCTTTTTCAAACTTTCGCACCTGAGGTTTTATGTATTTCCATAAGTCTTTTGATCCAAGATCGCTCTCTCTTAAAAATCTGCTAATTTTATCATGACTCACTTCTCCTTCTAATAACGCTTCAAGTCCTGTAGCAGTTGCGTATTTGTTTTGGCTGATGAGGTAATCTGTATAAATATCCAGCAATTGTTCTTGAGCCATTTTTTTCTCCTTAATCAGGAAAAAAATAGTGCTTTCAAAAAAATCTTTCAACTCAATTTTGCGTAAGGTGAGTTAATAAGGAGATCGGAGCAACTCAATCGGCGTGAAAAAGCGTTTGATGAGCGCGAAGAGGCAGCTAGTTCTGCCGCTAGTCCTCCCGACTAGATAGTGTCCATAAGATGAATTTTATTATACTCCTACGGTTGAACATAGCCGCAAAGAGTAAATAGTGAGAAATACGCATAGCATTTTTGATAAGTGGTATTAGAGTTTTTTTAACTCTTCAATCCAACTTTTGGATACCCCGGCTTGAAGGCGATGATCTTCGTGGAGAATGAAACCGCGAGCACGTTTGGGCGTAAGAAGGGGACTCAGGGCTTCCTTCCAAGCTTCCCAATCCGATGTTTTTGATTCCTTAAACCTTTGAAGCCATCTCCAACCAAAGGCAACGTGTGAAATCTCATCTTTAAGGATTTGTTTCATCAGAGCTGCTGATGCTTCATCCCCATAACGCTTGAATGAATGGCCATACATAGGCGCAAAGTCAAGGTTAGCCATTTCAAATGTTAAGCTCATCACGGATATATAAGATAGAGGAGAATTAAGGTGGGGGGTGTGGCACCAAAAGTGGCGATAAAGAGGAAGGTCTCCAAGTGTAATGCCAAGTTCTTCCATCCGCTCTAAGTAGAGTTTGACATGTCCTTGTTCCTCTTTAAGGGTATGGGCAACTCCTTTACGGAAGTGAGTGGACACATTGGGAAAGCGGAGAAGAGCATAAGCCATGATCTCTACGGCAAGGAGTTCATGTCCAGCAAAACGGTGCAAGCAAATGGCCCGTTTATCTGCATTCCCATGTTCATGGAAAGGGGGAAGTTTCTCTTTTTTAGAGCGGTTTTTGAACCCCATTCCTGTGGGGCGAACGGGATCATTCCAAATCATAGGAGGTCCGGGTTCATAATCTGTTAGAGTTTCCGGGATGAATAGTTTTTCTTCGAGGGTATCGGCACTCAAAATGCGAATGGCCCAATCTCTTATCTCAATGGATGAAGAAGAGCGGGCCGAGAAGGGGGAATTCTTAGGCATCTATTCGGCGTATAGAACGTAGTAAGCCGGGAAAGCAAAATTGTTATTAGATCGTTCGGTTACGATCAGATTTACCCGTTTCCCAATGTATTCCTGGAGGTGAATATGAGTGCTATAGACATAACCTACAGGGATGTCGTGTTCTTTTAATAAATAGTCGCCAGGTCTATTTTTTATAGGTTCTTTGTAAGGTTCCAAAATCCCGGAAATAGTCTTAGACTTTAGTTTCTGATCTTGGTAGAAGTCATCCATTGTTTTAGCATGGTGCATAGAAGACCAAGTCAAGTAGAGCGCTTCTTCAACGGGTTCCCAAACTTTCATTCGATCATTTGGTGACAAAGACTCTTCGGAATGATCGGCTACTTGGTAAATAGCTTCAAGGCTACTCGATTCTGCTTTTGAAGTTTTTGCTTCTAAGAAGGCAATTTTACGGTGGAGATAGTCTTCTTGAACTTGAGAGAGCGCCTTTGCGGCTTGATTTACAAAGGTTGGGAAGTCAGCATAATCATTGATGATCTTTTGGAAATTTTGTATCGCACGATCAATATCGATTTCATTAAAAGCTTTGCGCATTTCGGATTGACTAAGGAGGTTAGCTGAGTCGAAAAGTTGGGTGACTGCTGCTTTTCTTTGATCGTGAGTCGCTTTTAGCTCAGGTTTGCCGGCATATTCAACGAACTCTTTTGCGATAAAAAATTGGGTATCTGAAGGGGCCGAGATTTTAAGCCACTTGTTGTTGTCCTTGCAGATTGTTCCTTTTAGCGATTCTCCGGTGCTATAATGTCCAATAATTGGAGCATCGCGGTCAGGGGAAAGCCGGACATTGACGCGCTCACCTTCCACAACATCGTCAATGACGAATCCACGGAAGATATAAGCGCTTAATTCAGCTAAGGGTTCTACAGCATAGAAGTCTCCTTTTTCTCCTGTTACGACGACATAATCATCTTTTTCCAGCTCAGTAATAATATGGCTATCTAAATCAGGAGAGGTGCGCATTCTCACGTTGTTGCCAATGATTTTTCCGGTAAAGTTTTTAAAAGGCGACTTTTTAGCTACCGGCTTTGTTGCAGTTTGAGATAGATTTTTCTCTACTTGAGCTCCCGGCCCTTCTGCAAAACTAAAGGTGCATAGCAATAATGCAGACGCTAAGACTGAAAAGGATTTTAACATGATAGGTACTCCTCCTACTGGCAAGCTTTGTTTGCCTGAGTTCATAGAATAACTTGTAGGGTTCTTTAGAAACCCTAAAAGACCATTCTAGGAACTTCGCGTTTAAAAGACCAGAATTTTTCGGGAGAAGAAAGTTATCTAGAAATGTTTAGTGCCTTGAGAGAGTTCGATTCAAGTTTAGATGAAGGGGCTGTTGCGAGCCACGCTTTTTCAAGATAAATACTTAGTTTTTTCGAAACTTGGTCTGCAGCCAAGTTAACATACTCTACTTAGCTTTGGGTAAAAGAAAAGGTTTAGGTCGTAAAATGGCCGCTTGCAGCAGTCCCGTTAACTACTCAATACCATACGAATGTGTTCGCAGTTTTCCTGTCCACATGTGCATCCGACCGGATTTCCTAGAAAGACTTGGTAGTGTTCATTCTTATCGAGAGGGTTAGTTACAAGGTAAAGCTTGTTTCCTTCTTGTTTTATTTCCCAGTCACGGAAGGTTAGATCTTCATCGGAAACAGATTCTTCTTCTTGCTCTTGCTCTTGCTCGCCATTTTGCATCGCACGTGCAATTTGGCAGTAAACACAATTGCAATGAGGCTCAGCTTTTGGAATGTTCATCTGTTCCATATCCATTCCAAGAGCTTTTGTAATTGAAGTGATTTTGGAGATGATTTCAGTAGGTAGATCGGGCACATCTCCCTGATCGGGATTATGCTGCAAAAAAGAACCAAGATTTTCGATCCCTTCGCTTCCATTGAGTTTAAAAGGAAGCCCGAAAGAAAAGGGGGTATCAGAGCTTCGATTAGGCTCAAATTGCTTTAAGGAGTCTGAAGGTTGTTGAACCTCTTGTTCAAGGAATTTTTCATGGGCGGTAAAAACTTGTTCGACCATAGGTGGTTCTAAATTAGGGACTTCGATCATTGTTCCATTGTGGAGAACCACAATAAGAATGGGTTTTCCTTCTATCTCTTTCATATGCAATGTATTAATGTTGTTCCATGATGTAGAGATATAAGGTGGAATACTTAAGATCTTGTTGTTAATTTTTTTCATATCCAGCCTCTGCGAAGCATTAACTTTTAATCCTTTGCTTTTCATTATACTATCCTGGCTTAACTCTTGTCAAGGAATTTTAGCACTTGAGGTCTTGGATTGCTGGATTCTTTAATAAGCAATTCATATAAAATAAGTTATGATTAAATAAATATTCCTATTTCTTGTGTTTCCCAAGTAAATAACTCATCTTTACGCACGCCCGGTAGAGGATAAATGGATTCTTTTGATTATTAGCGTCTTAGAAAATGCTCATTCTATTCATGAATAGGACCGCGCTTTTCGTAAACCACCGGAAATCAAAAATAACAAAATCCTCCTTTCACTCTTCGTACGTAAGGTGAGTAAATAATCTTGATTATGAATTTGCCTTTTGCTGAAAGGTATTTTCATTATTTGAATATAATAAAATTTTGATTATGAATATAAAAAAGAGCAGAGATGGATTGTTGAGTTATTTTCGTGTAAACCTTTGGGAAAAGTTTAATAACTCACCTTACGCAAAAGAAGTCATTTGCTGTAAATTTCTCAGTTCCTCAAATGCCATTTGATTTGCTCTAACGATTAGTTTGTATTTCAATGAAAAATGATTTAACCTTGTTTTCACTCTCAATATTTCCAATTTACAATAGGCTACAATAGATGCAAATATGTGAGTCTTCTGTGTTTTTACAACTTTTGTGGGAGATTTCTCTAGACTTGCATTTTGTTTGATTGATTTGTGATACTCTTCTATTCTCCATCGTTTTTGATAGATCTCATAGACTTTTTCAGCATCAATTTCTAAGTCATTAGTAACAAGATATAATTCCCCTGTAGACCCATCTTCGTTTTTGAAGACCTTCTTCATTAGGCTCACAGGAAAAGAAAGGTCTTTTAACCAGACCTTTCTTTTTTCACCATCTTTGAGCTCTAGTGTCTTTAAATTTCGATACTTTCTTTTTCTCTTATCTTCTTCCGAAAAGGCCAATAAACGATTCGATTTAATTCCAAAAATAAACTTCTTATTCATTTCATATTCTATAAACTCCATGTTCTTCTTTGCTCCAAACCAATTATCTGCAAGGATATACTCAAAACATATTTTATTTTTTTGGGCTTGTTTTATCTGAGATCGAAACATCTCATTTTTTGTTGTCGATGATCTTCTCATTTCTTTTTTTGTCTTTACGTCACAGAAAATAAGTTCTTTATGAATAGTCTCTATTGAAACCGGAAAAGCTATATCATCGTAACGTACTAAACATGATAGAAGATTAACTCCTTTGATACATCTTCCTTTAGCATGAGAAAAATGCCAACAAATGATTTCATTCTCATCTGTGTAAGGTTTTTCTTCTATCGTATCGTCTATGATCAGGACTCCATTTTTTTCTTTTTCAAACTTTCGCACCTGAGGTTTAATGTATTTCCATAAGTCTTTTGACCCAAGATCGCTCTCTCTTAAAAATCTGCTAATTTTATCATGACTCACTTCTCCTTCTAATAACGCTTCAAGTCCTGTAGCAGTTGCGTATTTGTTTTGGCTGATGAGGTAATCTGTATAAATATCCAGCAATTGTTCTTGAGCCATTTTTTTCTCCTTAATCAGGAAAAAAATAGTGCTTTCAAAAAAATCTTTCAACTCAATTTTGCGTAAGGTGAGATTTTAAGCTTGAAAAGCTTGTTTTACCAGGGATTTTTCTGATTAATTCGGTAGATTGCCACAGATTTTTTGTGTCGGTTTACTTTCCTCAGCTCTTGTATTTCGATTAAAGCATTTTATGTTTTAACTTTGCATTCAGCTTGATGAGAATCAAAAAATCACTTAACAATAAATTCCGATAATGGTATGATTTTTTTTCATCTAAAGGCTTATGACATAGGCTGTCTTTAATTTTAGATTAAAAGATTAACTACTTCACTAGTAAAGCTAGGTATTCTTGATTGTTTTGCTAGTATTAATATTTAACATGAGGAAAAGGTAGAAATGATAACTATGTTTACACTAGAAATGGTTTTCTTAAGCAAACTTAGTCGACTTAGTGAAGAAACTTCAAATAAGGGGAAAGATTCTCTAAATAGAGAAATCTCAGTCGTTAATACATTTGAAGCTCCTGAAAAGGTTAGAGAAGCTTTTAATAATTTATCAACTAGTTCATCTGCTAACGAAGAGGTCTTTTTAGGTAGATTGCTTCAGGAAATCAGTGCCCCAGATAATTTTTCAAAGCTCGTACAGGCTATTCTAAAGTCTCCGGAAGAATTAACAAGAATCGCAGAACAATCTTATTCCCATGGAAATGGCTTTGAGAAGCTAATGGTTACTTCTGCAGCTGGCTACAAGTTGCGTTTACACATTTATGATCCGGGTAATTCTTATCAAGAAAATATTCATAATCATCGATGGCCATTTGGTTCTAAAGTATTAATAGGATCTTTACGCCAGAAGTTTTTTGAAGTTGATACTTCACCAACGAATAGTCTTGGTGCCCTTTCCGTAAAAGAGTATATTTATTCCCCTAAAGGAGAGGCTGGATCTTACCATACTGATTATGTGGGAGATAGCTGTCTTAAAAGTGCTGGTGAAACAACTACCTATGAGGGACAATTTTATTATTTAGATAGTAAAAGACTCCATCGAGTATGCAAGGGGGATAAAGATAGTGTAGTGACACTTATGGTAACCTCCAAGCCATCTAAACAGGAATGTAGTCTTTATGCAGAACATGATTTTTTTTCCAGGACTCGTTTGTCTCACAGAGAAGAAGCTCTAGAGGTTAGCAGAGTAGCGGAACTGCTAAAGACAGTTTCAAAATTAAGAAGCGCGAAAGTAAGAGGCTAGGATTTTCATGATAAGTTTGATTTCTATTGCCTCTACGGCTCCTACGATTTTTACGCCCTCTAATTGTCTCGATAGGCTTAAAAGTCCTGTTAGTCAGTATATAAGTGGGCTTAAGGAGAAATATGATTTAAATTCTAGTTCTCACTCTCGTAATATTGTTATTGGAAATGAAGCTGCGGATATGGACTCTATATCGGCTGCTATTATTAGATCTTTTGAGCTTTCATTAGAATTTCCTAACCAGACCTTTTATCCGGTTGTAAATATTTTTCGTGAAGATTTTCACTTGCGTCGCGATATAGAATTTTTACTTGAAAAATTAGGGATATCGAGTGATTTAATATTATTCCTTGACGACATTTTCCCTTCAGAAGGAGATAAATTGCATTTGGTTGATCATAATATTCTTGCAGCTTCTCAATCCAATTTAAGTGATAATGTGATTACTATAGTGGACCATCATCATGATGAAGATGCAAATTATCCATTTTGTATTAAAAGAACTATAGAGTCTTCGGGTTCAGCAACAACTCTTATTGCTCGAAGTCTAGTTACTGAGAGTTTAAATGAATTAGATTGTTCTTGGGCAATTTTGATATTAGCTCCTATCTTGTTAGATACAGAGAATTTCCAATCTGTACATAAAACTAAGCCTTGCGATAGGGCTATTTATGATAAACTTGAAAAATTTTTGCCAAAACAATTTGTATGCGCTGACTTCTTTAGAGAGCTAAATCAAAAGCGTTCCGATGTGCAAGGGTTTTCTCCAGATGAGCTTCTTCGTAAGGATGTCAAGAAATATCAAACTCAACAGGGTACTTTCTATACAATTTCATCGTTGCCAAATGGTACTGGATATATTTGGAAGAAAGATCCTAAGTTGATAGATGCGTTTCACAAGTATAGGGAAAAAAATAGTTTGAAATTTGCTATGATTTTGGAGTTATCAGAAGAGTTTAATGAAATTCTTCGTTTACATGTATGCGCAGCAGATGAATTTTTTGAACCATTAGGTCAACATTTTATGTCTGATGAGGAACTATCTTCGCTTATGACTCTTGAAGAAAAAGATCAAGAACAAAAAATAGCTGTTTGGAATCTCCCAACTCACTTGACTCGTAAAGCTATTCAGCCAAGGCTTTTTAAAAGATTCCTTCAACCTGAAATTTCAGGCAAATAGCTGAAAGGTAAACTTAACTCATCTTACGCAAAATTGAGTTGAAAGATTTTTTTGAAAGCACTATTTTTTTCCTGATTAAGGAGAAAAAAATGGCTCAAGAACAATTGCTGGATATTTATACAGATTACCTCATCAGCCAAAACAAATACGCAACTGCTACAGGACTTGAAGCGTTATTAGAAGGAGAAGTGAGTCATGATAAAATTAGCAGATTTTTAAGAGAGAGCGATCTTGGATCAAAAGACTTATGGAAATACATAAAACCTCAGGTGCGAAAGTTTGAAAAAGAAAAAAATGGAGTCCTGATCATAGACGATACGATAGAAGAAAAACCTTACACAGATGAGAATGAAATCATTTGTTGGCATTTTTCTCATGCTAAAGGAAGATGTATCAAAGGAGTTAATCTTCTATCATGTTTAGTACGTTACGATGATATAGCTTTTCCGGTTTCAATAGAGACTATTCATAAAGAACTTATTTTCTGTGACGTAAAGACAAAAAAAGAAATGAGAAGATCATCGACAACAAAAAATGAGATGTTTCGATCTCAGATAAAACAAGCCCAAAAAAATAAAATATGTTTTGAGTATATCCTTGCAGATAATTGGTTTGGAGCAAAGAAGAACATGGAGTTTATAGAATATGAAATGAATAAGAAGTTTATTTTTGGAATTAAATCGAATCGTTTATTGGCCTTTTCGGAAGAAGATAAGAGAAAAAGAAAGTATCGAAATTTAAAGACACTAGAGCTCAAAGATGGTGAAAAAAGAAAGGTCTGGTTAAAAGACCTTTCTTTTCCTGTGAGCCTAATGAAGAAGGTCTTCAAAAACGAAGATGGGTCTACAGGGGAATTATATCTTGTTACTAATGACTTAGAAATTGATGCTGAAAAAGTCTATGAGATCTATCAAAAACGATGGAGAATAGAAGAGTATCACAAATCAATCAAACAAAATGCAAGTCTAGAGAAATCTCCCACAAAAGTTGTAAAAACACAGAAGACTCACATATTTGCATCTATTGTAGCCTATTGTAAATTGGAAATATTGAGAGTGAAAACAAGGTTAAATCATTTTTCATTGAAATACAAACTAATCGTTAGAGCAAATCAAATGGCATTTGAGGAACTGAGAAATTTACAGCAAATGACT
>RDPX01000121.1:860499-886704 GCA_003991215.1 Morbakka virulenta
TTTGTATGAAATTAGGCGGGCAAACAAATGACCTTAGGCTTTTTGTAAAAGGAATTAACTGCTATAAAAATGGGATTTCAATTGCTATTTCTTCTCACGAAGGTTGGTTCAAACTCGCCTTAGCGCTTAAATCACTCTATAGCTTTACTCATGATGAAGACCATTTTTCTCAGGCTAATGAATGTTTTGCAACAAGTGCTCAACTGCATCCAAATGACGCTAATATCTGGTGTGAATGGGCAGAGCTCCTTTTAGAAAGCGGTCAATGCATTCGCGACATCAAAAAACTACGCTCCTGCATTGAAAAATGCCACCGTGGTTACCAACTAAACCAACACCTCTCACGCATTCTTTCGATTTGGTCGGAAGCTCTGCTCTGCTTAGGTGTCTTGTCCGAACGCCTTGAGCTGATTTACGATGCACAAAATAAAACCCGTGAAATCGAAGAAAAAGACCCGGCTATTTTTTACTCGGCTGGAATGTGCTTAATGGCTCTAGGGGTTTACTTCAAAGATCTCGACTTCCATTACCAATCCATCGAAAAATTTCAAGAGGGTCTTAGCCTTAACCGCGCTGATCATAAGCTATGGTATGCGCTAGCAACGGCTTACCTTGCCGCGGCTTCTCTCGATCATGATGAAAAAAGTTTTGAGCGTGCGGCTAAGTTTTTTGAGCGTGCTCTAAATTTAAAAGTTACGAGTAGCTGTCACTTTCATTATGGCGTTTGCCTCCTCAAATTTGGAGAAATGGTGCATGAACAAGGTCAGATCGAACAAGCGGTTTATCATTTCGAACAAGCCTTGAATCAGCAAAAAAATGCCGCCTACGTTCACCCTGATTGGCTCTTTCAATATGCCTGCGCACTCGACTTTCTTGGAGAATTTATTGAAAACGAAGCAAACTATCTTAAAGCCCTCGATATCCTCAATCATATTTTGATGCTAAATCCCGATTTTCCCCGTATTCACTATCAGATTGCCCTCGTCTATAGCCACTACGCAGAACTTATCAGTGAACCTGAAATTTTCCAACGTGCCTTCCATCATTACCGTATTGCCCATCAGCGAGATAAAGAAAGTGATCAAATTATTCTTGACTGGGGAATCACTCTTCTTAACTTAGCCGAGCTGATCGAAAATACTGTTGAATCGGATCAGTATTTCCGCGAGGCTGAGTATAAAATGATTCAAGCAGCCCGACTCGGAAATATTCATGCCTACTACTCTTTAGGCTGTATTTACTCCATTCTCGGTGACCATGAAAGAGCAATCTACTTCCTAGAAAAAGCCCAAACCTTTGATAGCCTTCCCCCTATTGAGGAACTCCTTGAAGATGAATGGCTCGAAAGTCTAAGAGAGACCGAGATCTTTCAAACTTTTCTTCAAAAAGTCGAAAATCATCAGAAAAGTTTTGATAACTAAACAAGACAAGTTTTCTTGTTTTATCCATGTGAAAAACTAGCTTCATATTGATTTTTTTGATAGGCTGGTCTCTAAAACGTTTCTACCTAAACGCAGATGTGATTGCGAAACTATTTCGCATATTTGTAAATATAAGGCTATAAATGAACACGCGATTTCTTATTTTCGTCCTATCTATGACTTTTGTACTTTTCTTTGTGAATCAATATTTCACATCAGAAAAAAAGAAAACCCAGGAACAAATTACTCAAGAAAACCATGAAAAATCCGAACGAGAAGCGATAAATCGAGCGAAAGAAGTTCAAGCCCGTAGCATCTCTCCTGAAGCGCTACCCCTCTACCCCCTCTATAAAGATGTCCAAGGCAAAGAACTTATCGCTTGGGCTTTTCTTACGGATAGCGAAACTTACCTCACCATCGCCTGGAACAGTGACATCCCAACCAAAATGTTCATTCAAGATCATAAAGGGATGTTTCGTGAAGTCCATCTCAACATTATAGCCAAGAAAAAAGGGGATTTCGCTCTTTACAGTTCTACAAAAAAACCAAGAATGAATTCAGCTCACCTTCCACAATTAGGAATTCAAGACGTTCAGCTCTTATCACCTAATAATCCCGCCAAAGTAGTTCTAGGAGAATATCAAGAAGGACAAATCTTTTTTCCTTCAGAAGTTCCTCAAAATAACTCTATTGTCCTTTATCAAATCGATGGGAAGTACGTTCCTTTGGGGCTCTACAAAACCGAAAGCCACCAATTTCTCTCCTTTGATCAACTTTCTGAATACAAAGATATCGCTACCTATAAAACCCCAGCCCCCTCTCTAAACACTTTAGTCGATGAAGAATTTTATGTCTTAGAAAATGAATCGATGCAACTTGTTTTCTCGACTCTTGGAGGCGCAATTGCTGAAATCAACCTTCCCTTTAGATCAAAAACTAATGAGAAGAGTGTAGTTCTTCCTATTGATTTTGATCGGATCATTGATAAAAGTTACACCTCTAACGCTCGCTTTCCCAATCATCCCTATCATGTAATGCGCAAAGGAGTCTCTCAAGTTAACCAACCTGTCCAAGGTGGTTATTACCCATTGCTCCGTCGAGGCATTCAAAAAACCAGTGGCCACCCTTCCCATGTAGTTGATCCTCGCTTCTATGCATTTAATACCGTTTCAGAAGATCCCGGAACAGCTCAAATGATCTATAGAGTCGCAGCCTTTAACGAGCACTCCATCCAATTTGAAGGTCGTGAACAGAATCGCCGCATTATCAAAACATATACATTGCCTAAGACCGCACAGGATGCCCCCTATTGCCTGTTCACTACTGTCAAGGTTGAAGGGGACTCTCGAAGCCTTCGGATAACATCGGGCGTTCCTGAAGTGGAGTTAATTTCAGGGAGCACTGCTCCTGCTATTAAATACAGGGCTGTTCAAAACCAAAAGTCTGTTGTTGAGAAGCTCTCCCTCCCCAAAACATCAACTACTTTAAGCTCGTTTCAACCAGACTGGGTTTCAAATTCTAACGGCTACTTCACATTAATATATGACCCACTAGATGAAATCGGAACAGGTTTCCAAGCGAATTATGTGCCGGGAAACCTCGACCCCTCTCGTATCGTGATCATCGACTCTCAAAGCGACCTTTACCCTACCAGCAAATATCCAGGATATGAAGTGCACATGCCCCTAAGGAAGTCATCCACCCCTATGGAGTTTCGTCTTTTCCTCGGACCTCTCGATCATGACATTCTCAAACAAGTAGATGCGACATTTACAAATGATGTCACGGGATACAGCCCCCGTTATACAGAAACACAAAGTTTCCATGGTTGGTTCTCATTTATCTCGGAACCTTTTGCTAAATTTCTTTTTCTGATCATGAACTTCTTCTATATGATTACCCATTCTTGGGGCTTTTCTATTATCCTCTTAACCGTTGTCTTACGCCTAATGATGTACCCCCTCAATGCATGGTCAATAAAATCAACACTAAAACTTCAAGAAGTTAGCCCAAAACTGCAAAAGCTTCAGGAGAAATACAAAAAAGATCCGAAACGAGCTCAAATGGAAATGATGCAGTTCTACAAGCAGCATAAAGTTAATCCGTTTGGTGGTTGCTTGCCCTTAATTATCCAAATGCCCTTCTTATTTGGAATGTTTGATCTTTTGAAGTCAACTTTTTCCCTCCGAGGAGCGAGTTTTATTCCGGGTTGGATCGATAACTTAACCGCACCTGATGTTCTGTTCTCATGGAATTACCCGATTCCTTTCATCGGAACCGAATTCCACTTATTGCCGATTTTTCTCGGGGTTGTGATGTTCTTCCAGCAGAAATTCACAGTTGCTCAAAATGAGAAAAAAGGGCCTTTAACAGACCAACAGAAACAGCAGCAAAAAATGGGAAGCATCATGACGATTGTTTTCACTTTTCTTTTCTATAAATTTCCATCAGGACTGAATATTTACTGGCTCTCCTCCATGCTCCTTCAAATCCTGCAACAGTGGTACATGTCAAACCGTAGGAAAAAACTCTCTCAAAACCTCGATGAAGTTGTCATTAAACCTAAGAAAAGCAAAGCACGATGAAGCCCTGGGAAAGGTTTCTAAACCAACTTGAAAAAGAGCTTGGCAAACAAACGGTTAGCCATTGGCTTTACCCTTTTCGAATTCTCAAATTTGACGCACGTAATCTTTATCTTGAAGGGAAAGATTCTTTTCAAATTCTATGGTTTAAAGAGCATATCGCTTCGAGGCCGAAAAAAACCTTTTAACAAATGATGGAAAACCAATTCAACTTCACTTTTATCTTGAAGGTAAACCCTGCAAACCAGAAAAAGAAGGAGTCAAAACTCAACCGCAATTTTTTTATCCAGACCACCTCGAATCTCATGCAACCTTTGATCAGTTCTTTGTAGGGAAACAAAAAAATCTTCCATTAGAAGTTCTTCGAGATCTTACTAAAAAGGATAAAAGAGGAATCTATAACCCTATCTATATCTATGGACCCAAAGGAGCAGGGAAAAGCCACCTTCTGATGGCAACAGCTGACGCTTTAAATGCCCAAGGGGTCGCTGCTTTTTATGTGCGCAGCGAAACCTTTACGGGGCATGTCATCCGCGCTTTTCGTTCGACATCACTGCAAGAATTCCGAAAAGCTTACCGCGGTATTGAAGCTCTACTGATCGATGATGTCGACCTCTTTTCCCGCAAAACAACTACTCAAGAAGAACTATTCCACACCTTTAATCGCCTTCATACAGCTCAATTACAAATTGTTTTAAGTGCTAATGTCCCTCCCCAATTGCTTAAGGATATTGAAGAGCGGTTAGTGAGTCGTTTTGAGTGGGGTCTGACTCTTGCAATTCCTCCACCTACTTTGGAGGAAAAACAGCGCATCCTCGTTGAAAAAATCAAAGTGCTTTCTCTAGTGCTTAGTGACTCCCTTCAAAAATATCTGCTTCAGACGTTTAAAAATCTTCATACAATCATTCGAGCAGTAGAAGCTCTTGCTCTGCGCAGTCACAATTCAAAGACTTCTATCGACCTAGAAGTAGCTCAAGTCCTTTTAAAGGATCTTATTGCAGAAGAAACCTATTCTCTTCTCTCACCAGAAAAGATCTTAAAAACCGTTGCAGAAACCTTCGGAATCAAGACAGAAGATATCCTTGGACGATCTCAAAACAAAGAATGTGCCCTTCCCCGTCAAATTGCGATGTATCTTTGCCGGATGGAACTCAAGACCCCCTATCTCAAAATCGGAGAATTCTTCTCCCGAGACCACTCCACTGTAATCTCAAGTGTGAAACTCATCACAAAGGGAATAGATCAGAAAAATGATAAAATTTCCCTTCCTCTTCGAGATATTTTCCGCCGATTACAAACACAAAGCTCGTGAATATCAATATTAAACAAAAGACCTCCCGACGAAGAAGGTCTTTTGTTTAATGCTTTCCACACATTGATCATTAAATTTTCATAAAACGATCGCCAGGCTTCATTTGATCGCCACCTTGAGGTGGTGGTAGCTGTTGCCCAGGTACTCCCGGACGATCGGCGCTAACATCAACAGGAATACCATCCAAGATCTTTTTAGCACGATCCCTCCACTTCTCAACAGACTCAACAAATAGAGGGGCAAAGCGGCGAAGAGAAGAAGCATCAGCTCCAGATCCCATCTCGAGGACGCAATGCATCAAAATGAGTTCTTCTTTTACTGCAACTCCAATTCCGCCTCCCGCCATCTGGCCGCCAAGCATTGAACCTTCTAAGAGAGCCTCATAAAGCTTGAGCTTTGTCGAATCGTCTTTTGGGAGCCCATCTAAAATCGGAGAATAGAGATAAAGACGGTCAGAATTCGGTTCATAAGTCAAATGCAATGAGAACGTATTATCGATCCCTAAAATACATGTGTGATTTTCATCAAAAGCTAATCCTTCAAGATTGAGTTCTTTCCCAAACTCTCTCAAGTTAGCCTTGGCATTTTCCAACGACATTTAAGTCTCCTCCTTGGATTTTGTTCTAATTGTAATCTTTTCACTATATTTTGCTAAGGTAAAATCTTTTCAGGCTTGGATAAAAATAGCAACAAAAAAATTGTCAAAATTTATGAATCATTCCTTTAAAACGAAGAATAGATCACAAACTTACTCGGTTTTTTGTTTAATCTATGAAGCATTTTTATATGTCTATGAACCTATCTCGACAATTCATTTCCGGTCTTGTCATTTAGATAATACCCTCAAATGAAGCTCCAAAATTCCAATAGGTTAATTATCGAGATAGCTTCATTCTATCAAAGATATTTTTATTCATCAACAATAAAAATCCATCTAATATTTCTTAAAAACTTATATAATAATGACTTAAAAACAAACCTCCCGTTAAATTCACTAAACTTCTATAGTTCAAATTAGTAAAGAAATTATCTAATAAGTATCAACGTGACCCTTCAAATATCTTCCGGTTCTCTTACCCCTCTCGGAATATCCTGTCAAGAAGATGTGACGAACTTTGCCCTTTTTTCTCGGCATGCATCGCATGTCACTTTGCGTCTGTTTCACTATTTAAAAGAAGACCCTTTTTTCGAAGCTCCCTTAAAAAGGACAAACGACATCTGGCATATTGCCATTCAAAACCTTCCGGAAAGCTTTGAATATACCTATCGATGCAACGGTCCATATGAGCCTAAAAAAGGGCATCTTTATAACCCAGAAATAGATCTGATCGACCCTTATGCAAAAGACCTTAACTCAAGCTTAATTTGGAACGATCGAAAAAACCCCATTCGCGCCCGATTCACAAAAGAAAAACCCTTTAATTGGGACCATGATGCGCGACCTATGATTCCAATGGAAGAGAGCATTATTTATGAAATGCATTTACGCGGTTTAACACAACATGCCTCTAGTCAGGTCGATCATCCCGGCACTTTCCTTGGCGCTATCGACAAAATCCCCTATCTAAAAGCTTTAGGAATTAATGCCGTCGAATTAATGCCTATCCACGAGTTTAATGAACAGGAAAACTTCAAAATACATCCAAAGACAGGTGAGCAGCTTTTCAATTACTGGGGTTATTCTACAGCTAACTTCTTCACTCCGATGAAGCGCTATGGGACGCAAGAAGAGCTTAAAACACTTGTTAAGGCTCTCCACAAAGAGCGAATCGAAGTGATCCTAGATGTCGTTTACAACCACACTTCAGAAGGATCATATCAGGGCTATTACTACTCATTTCGAGGCATTGACAACAAGAGCTACTACATCATCGATGAAAATGGATACCATAACTACACAGGATGCGGTAACACGGTTAACTGTAACCACCCGGCAGTTCAGAACCTCATTTTAGATTCTCTTCGATATTGGGTATTAGAATACCATGTCGACGGCTTCCGATTCGACCTTGCCTCTATTTTAACACGCGGCGAAGAAGGAAAACCGCTTAAACATCCCCCATTAATTAAGAAAATCACTAAGGACCCTATTCTAGGTTCTACTAAACTCATTGCAGAGCCTTGGGATCCGGGTGGATTATATCAAGTTGGAAATTTTCCATCTTGGCGCTTTTCAGAATGGAATGGGAAATACCGTGATACAGCGCGACGATTCTTGCGTGGAAAGGGAGGAAAAGAAGAGGTGAAGAAGCGCATTTTGGGATCGCCCGACCTCTATAAAGATCAAGTCCCCTCCAAAAGCATCAACTTTATTACTATTCATGATGGATTTTCCTTACGCGATCTTGTTTCTTATAACGAAAAACACAACGAAAGCAACGGAGAGCAAAATCAAGATGGCACGAACAATAACGAAAGTTGGAATTGCGGGGTCGAAGGCCCTTCCGATCACCCAAAAACCTTGAAGCTTCGAGAACAGCAAATGCGTAACATGCTTTTCATGCTCTTAACCTCACAAGGAACACCTATGCTTCTGATGGGAGATGAGTATGGTCATACCCGCAAAGGAAATAACAACGCCTGGTGCCAAGATAACACACTTAACTATTTCCTTTGGGAAGAGCTGAAGAATCATCCAGGCCTTTTCCGTTTTTTATCTAAGCTCATTCATCTGCGTAAATCATACCCTCTCTTGAGACAAAAAAAGTTTATAATGACTGAGGATATTATCTGGGACGATCTTTTATCCGATCAATTTCTTGCTTACACGCTAAGCAATAAGCTCTTTATAGGTTTCAATGCCTCTCCAGAGACTATCAACAAGGAACTATCTCCAGGGGAGTGGGCTTGCCTAATCGATACAAGCCAACCTTCTCCAAAAGACTTTCTAGAAAAACCTTTACCTCTAAAAAGATTTTATACCTTTTCCCCTTTCTCTTCAGTCCTTTTAATAAATGACGAAAATTGATAAAATTTCGCTACTTATTATTTTAGCCAGAGACTAAACAAATGTCTGAATGCGCTGTAACGGAAAGCCCTGCTGAAGTCAATTTTGGGCCTCAAGGACTAGAAATTGATAATCAAAGCTGTCTTGAAACACAAGATCAAACAACCAGCACATGGTTGTATAATCAAAGAGAAGTACAAATTCTAACCCTGAAAAATCAAATAGAAACTGCGGAAAACCCGGGCAATTTCATCTACGAAATTTTTAGACTCCAATGTGCACAATTAGAAAGTGAGACCCCTGAAAAAATAGCGACAAGTCTTGAAACACTAAGGTCGCATTCTCTTCCGGAAATCAAAGTTTTGATTCAAAAAGAAACAAACCCCAAGTTAAGGGATATTTTTGACTCTTATATCAAAACCCATGAACTAAACCGATCTAACTTAGATGAAAAGATGTCAAAAGAAATATTTTCTCAGCTAAGTGCTCATAAAAGAGGTGTCGAAGTTTCCCAACTCCATGAATTGATCGTTGCAGAGCAAAATCCTCATAAGAAGGTCTTTCTTCTCAAACAGCAATTGATTAGGGAAATTGAAAAGTTAAATCCGGATTTTCGAGATCAAGCTATTGACTATTTTAAAGAAACCTCTATAAAACCTAAGGATCTTCCTTCTCCGGTTAGAACTTTGATCGCTACCTACCGGGTGCTTTATAAATCTACAAAAGAACTCTACGATCTAGATTTACTCCAATTCCTTGAAGCAATCTACCACGGCCATGAAGCTCCCAAGCCTCGACAGCACTTTCTCGAACTCTATAACTTTGAAAAGCAAATGGGTTTTCCGTTATTAGGACCACGGCTTCTTCAATGTGAGCTAGAGTACTGCTCGATCATGCTTTCTTTCGTTAACATGCTGGATTCTATGGAACTAACAGGCCCCTCTCTCATTGCCGCACTCAAGTCCCATTTCTCTACTGCATCCTTAAGATACTTAAAAGAATCTATTAAACATCTTAACACAATTAGGGAGCAACTTGATATCAATCAGACTCGATTCTTAAGTAAAATGATCTCTTCTATTGAAGAAAGTTCTTATTATTTTGATCCATCTTATAAAATCTATATATTGCTCATTCTTTCTCTATATGCAACCGGGAATTTGTCGAATAAAGAAGCTCTCTCACAACTTAGTGAGGTTTTTAAAACTCAAAAAAACGCTAACACGGCCTTTCAATTTACTCAGATTTCATGTGCCGCCCCTAAGGAAATAGCTCTTACTAATCCCGCTGCCGGAGTACGTTTTTTAGAGCAATTAAAAGACTTTGTAGATTTAAATATCTACTCGAGTTGGTATTCTTTTGGAAATCAATGGAATGTAGCACGCGCCAAAGCCCTCTTAGAAATTGCCAAGGTTTACCATGTACTCAATTGGAGAAAACCTGAAAAACTGCTTCAAGAGATTAATAAATTAGTTGAAAGTCTAGAATGGGACAGGTTCGATATCCAAGATGCGTATGGTTATTCCTCTACTAAAGAAGAATGGTTCTATTACAAATAAAGACTAAAAAAATGTGGAATTGATCTACTTCCTAAGCGGAGACGAAAGAGTAGGAAACAACCTTTAATGAAATTCTGTCATTAATGCCAAGAAGTATTCAAGCAAGAATTTCTAAAGGGTTCTTGCTAAAGGTATTATTCTTTATTCTGGCTGTGACGGTAAGCTGCACACCGAAAAAGGGTATCCTTAGCACAGCGTAAGACTTCCGGAATTAACATATCCACTTTGCTGATTTCCCTTCGTCAAGGTGAAACTATCTTGGCTCGGTGCTCGACTTATATCCATGTTAATTCTACTTGCCTATGAGCACTCCAGAGTTAAAGCTATAGCATATCTTTCACGCCCGACAATTAAGAACGTAATTCTAGCCTAGAAAGAAAAGTTTTTGCTATCCTCTAGAATTTCATCAATAATCCTTATTAGGAGTTACGACTATGAAACGAATAAGCTGGATCTTTTCAATATGTGTTGCCCTATTTGGCTGCACAAAAAATACAAATGAACAAGCCAGCCGTTTCCATGAGGATGGTCGAGCAAAACCTATCGTAACTTTGGTTCCAGTATTTGATCAAAGTGAAGCAGAAATTTCTTGGAGTCTATCCAAGGAATTTACAAACCAGCTGTACGAGCGCCTCATTAAAAAAAATCGCTTCTACCTAACTGCTCCTGAAGAGATCCACCTCCTAACTACAAAACTAACAGAAGATGAAAACCCCTTTAATTCTGACTATAGTTGGGTAAAAGAAGCCTTCAAGGGACATGAATTCGTCATTTTTACAGAACTTGTTGAACACGACATCCACCCCAAGCCCCTTAAAAATAATTTTATCGAGAAACTTACTCCCTCTTGCGAGCTTTCTATGACAATGCGCATTCGCATCTTTGATTTACGCTCTCTAGAACCCCAAATAATTCTGCAAGAGCTTGTGCATCAGAGTCACCTAATTCCCAAACCTTCTAACCTGATGCTGGAAAGTCCTGATCGTTGGAAAAAAATGTCGTTTAATGTCTCTCCAATGGGTCTTGCCCATTCTCAACTCTCTAAAGAAGTATGCAAACGGATCGAAGACTACATCATATTATCACAAAATCATTAGTATTTCCGAAACCAACCTATTTTGTATCAAGGATTTTTAGAGCTTATACAACTATAAATAACAAGACTTCACCTATAACACTTATTAATGAAACAAAAAAAACAAAGGCGGTGTCATCATGATCAATAATAAAAAATCTCACCTATTTATGTAGAACCAAAAGAGAAAAATAGATCTCACTTAGGAGTAGTATGTGGATGTAGCTGAAAAGGCGGTTATCTTGGACCATTTTAAGATGATTCTCCTATTTGGACTGGTCGGAGCAGTGACTTCATACTTTGCCTGTTGCAAAGGTTTTTTTCGCTTAAATCTGACCTCAAATTCCCTTACCAAAATTCGTTATCCCCTAATAGGCCTGATTTTATACCTAACTATTTTTATCTTTTCAGCACCCCTTACCATTCATTTTTTAGAAAATCATTTTCCTAAGCTTGCAGAAATGTTTCGTCATGACCCAGTAATTTTAAGGACAGTAGCTCAAATATTTTCTATCTCTTTTATTATTATTTTCCTCTTGCTCTTTAGCTTCCTTCAACCTGCTGGAACCAATCAAAGCATCTGGAGCGCCCCCCCAAAATATTCCCTCAGAATTTTTGCTCAGAATTTTGGTTTGGGGGTTCTGGTATGGGTTGTAGTATTTCCTGTAGTCGCCTTTTTTAATCACATCGCCGAAATGCTCAACTACATCCTTTTTGGAATTTCAGGAATCGAACAAATCGCTGTACGCTACTTACGTTTCGTTGCCAAATCTCCCTCTCTACTTATCCTTGCTTTATTTTTTATCTTAATCGTTGCACCTATCATCGAAGAGCTTGTGTTCCGCGGTTTCATTCAAACCTACTTCAAGCAAAAATGGGGCTTTAAACTGGCCTTAATCCTTTCTTCTTTTTTTTTCGCCTTCTTTCATATCGCTCCTTTTCAAGGATTCGGAAATTTTCCACTAATCGTCTCTCTGTTTATTTTAGCTCTTTTCCTTGGTTTTCTTTATGAAAGGCAAGGATGTTTAATCGCTCCTATAGCTTTACACATGACATTCAATTCGATTAGTGTTATCCGTATACTTTTGTGGTAACATTAAAGGTTGGACTTGATGATGAAAAGACTTTTAAGCATTTATAGTCTTTTATTTCTCCTCTTTCCCTTCTCCTTGCACGCCTATTCCAATGAAACTCAATTTCTAATAAATGATTGCAATAAAACTGGAATATTTCTGTTTTATATCTTAGAAAAAACACCTAACCCGGTGATTTCACCTTTTTCGATCTACACCTCCCTTCTTATGACCTACGCAGGGGCTAGGGGAAACACCGCAACCCAAATCGAAAAAGTCCTAGGCTTTAAAATGTCTCAAAAAGAGGTCACTTTAACTTATAATAAACTCTATGGTTACTTGACAGAGGGGATTCAAGATCGTGATTTCGTTTTTTCTATTGGGAATGGGATATGGATAGATAGTAAGACCTCAATTTTTCCTGATTTCCGAGATACTATAGAAGATGATTTCAACGGAACCGTGCAACCCGTAAACTTTCGAAAAACTCGCGATACTTTGAAAAAAATCAACCAATGGGTTGAGAAAAAAACTCATAAGAAAATAACCAACTTCCTTTTACCTTCTGATCTGAGTACATCTACCAAGATGATCTTGGCAAATACCTTATTCCTTCAAGGAACCTGGAAAAACCCCTTTCAAACACAAAAAACCGGTATTCAAGATTTCCTTGCTACCAATAATGAGCGGGTGAAAGCACAAATGATGAACCAGGTTTCTTCCTTACCCTACTATGAAAATAGTAAAACACAAGTCCTGGCGCTTCCTATTGAAACTGATGGCAATACCGTTCAATACGCATTAGTTATTTTTCTGCCGAAGAAATCGACTTCTTCTCTCTTTGATTTTTACTACCAACAAGACGAAGAAGCACCAGAAGGTTTTCTTAGTTATCTAGATCGTTTAAAACCTCAAAATATCGATCTTACACTTCCTAAGTTCAATTTTAATCAAAAGCTAAATTTGGGCACTGCCTTTCAAACAATGGGCATCACAGATGCTTTTTCGACCCAAGCAGACTTCTCTGGAATCAATGGAAAAAAAGATCTCCTCATCAGCAAAGCCCTGCATCAGTGCACTATTAGCGTTGATGAAGGAGGCATTTTTTCAGGAGCAGCAAGCAGCATTTCATTTGACCTGAAATCAGCTCTTGATCTTGTAGAACCGACCAAATTTTTTGCTAATCACCCCTTTTTATTTGCTTTGGTGGAAATGGACTCTAAATTGATCCTTTTTCTTGGGGAGTGCATAAAACCAGTAACTGCATTGCGCGAAACCAAGAAGGGAGAAAAAATGTGAACGAATTTGATTTTGAACTTAACTCTTTTGGCTTATCTGATATCGGACTAGTTCGGATAAACAACGAAGACATCTGGACCTCTCTAAAAGAATATGGTTTTTTTGCCCTAGCAGATGGAATGGGTGGACATAAAGCTGGAGAAGTCGCAGCAAAAGAAGCCGTGCGTTTTGTTTGTTCTTCCATTGAAGAGTTCTTTACCTCATCAGAAAAAAACTGGAACATTTTTGACCTCTCGTCTTTCTCTAAACTCAGTATAGAAAATGCTAACAGCTGGGTACATCACCTGGGTAAGAAAAAAAAAGATTATTATGGGATGGGAACCACCCTTTGTACCCTCCTCTTTCATGAAAGATCTCTCATCTATGGCCATGTGGGAGATAGCCGAATTTATCGCTTCCGGGAGGGACTCTTAGACCAACTCACTTCAGATCATTCTCTCAAAAACGAGATGATCTCTAAAGGAAAATTTGGAACAAATGACACCAAGAATTTCCCTTATAAAAATGTCTTAACACGAGCGATTGGCACCCATGTCGATGTCGAAGCTGAAATTCATATTGCTCCAGTAAACCCGCATGATGTATATTTGATGTGTACAGACGGCCTGACAGACTGTATCAACGACCAAGAAATTTCTCGAGTATTGAAGCAAGATCTTAGCCCTGAAACAATGACGCTTTCCTTGATTGAACAGGCAAAAAATCGGGGAGGAAATGATAACATTACAATCGTTATGATTAAAGTCGACTCAAATAATGACCAAGAGAATCTACCTCGATAACAATGCAACGACACCCTTAGATAAGCGTGTCGTAGAGGCAATGCTTCAAGACCTTGCTTCTGTGCCACATAATCCCTCTAGTGTCCATTTTTTTGGCCAAAAAGCGCGAAAACTTCTTTCTGAAGCGCGTGTAACGATTGCAAATTTTCTTCAAGTCAAATCAAGTGAAATCCTATTCACTTCAGGTGGAACTGAAAGTATGAACCTGCTTATTCAAAGCAGCTTGAAAATACTCCGTCTGGCCATCTTATCACCTCTAATATTGATCACGCCTGTGTTTACCGCACTCTCCAAGACCTAGAAAAGAACCGCTTTACTGTCTCCTACTTATCCCCCGGAGCTTGGGGAGCACCTAAACCATTAGATATCGAACGCGCTCTTCAAAGTGATACTAAGTTGATTGTCTTATCAGCTGTCAATAATGAAACAGGGGTGAAGCTAGACCTAGAAGGCGTTTCTCAAGTCGCAGAGAGTGCTGGAGTTCCCTTAATTCTTGATGGAGTCGCTCTCCTTGGCAAAGAACGCTTTAAAATTCCCTCTGGTGTTATGGGAATGGGTTTTTCCGCCCACAAAATTCATGGACCTAAAGGAGTCGGCTTTGCCTTTATTCGTTCAGGCTTTAAGCTCTCTCCCTTCATATTGGGAGGAGATCAGGAAAATCAGCTGCGAGGAGGAACAGAAAACTTAGCAGGAATTTTGGGCTTAGCTCGCGCTATCTCCCTTCTTAATGAGGAAATCGATACCGCTCAGGTACATATGGAAACCCTTCGGAACTTATTAGAAGAGGGGTTGAGAAAAGAAATTCCAGACCTAATGATCAATGGAGAAGGACCTCGCGTCTCTAATACAAGCAATCTTTGCTTTCCGAATGCTGATGGAGAATCGCTTCTGATTAGACTTGACATGCTTAAAATTGCAGTTAGCCACGCTTCAGCCTGCAGCTCAGGAGCTCTTGAACCTTCACAAGTCTTGCTCAATATGGGAATTCCTAAGAACAGAGCTGCGTGTTCCCTACGTTTTTCTATTAGTCGTATGAATACTAAAGAAGAAATTAACAGGATAGTTAATACCGTCCCAACCTTAGTCAAAAAACTACGTTCCCTTTAAGCCTTTTTCCATCAGGCTGTGAAAGGCTTGCGTCCTACAACTCTAAATCTTGATTTTATGAACTCACCTTACGCAAAAGAAGTCATTTGCTGTAAATTTCTCAGTTCCTCAAATGCCATTTGATTTGCTCTAACGATTAGTTTGTATTTCAATGAAAAATGATTTAACCTTGTTTTCACTCTCAATATTTCCAATTTACAATAGGCTACAATAGATGCAAATATGTGAGTCTTCTGTGTTTTTACAACTTTTGTGGGAGATTTCTCTAGACTTGCATTTTGTTTGATTGATTTGTGATACTCTTCTATTCTCCATCGTTTTTGATAGATCTCATAGACTTTTTCAGCATCAATTTCTAAGTCATTAGTAACAAGATATAATTCCCCTGTAGACCCATCTTCGTTTTTGAAGACCTTCTTCATTAGGCTCACAGGAAAAGAAAGGTCTTTTAACCAGACCTTTCTTTTTTCACCATCTTTGAGCTCTAGTGTCTTTAAATTTCGATACTTTCTTTTTCTCTTATCTTCTTCCGAAAAGGCCAATAAACGATTCGATTTAATTCCAAAAATAAACTTCTTATTCATTTCATATTCTATAAACTCCATGTTCTTCTTTGCTCCAAACCAATTATCTGCAAGGATATACTCAANGTTGCGTAGTTGTGTTGGCTGATGAGGTCATCTGTATAAACATCCAGCAATTGTTCTTGAGCCATTTTTTTCTCCTTAATCAGGAAAAAAATAGTGCTTTCAAAAAAATCTTTCAACTCAATTTTGCGTAAGGTGAGTTATGAATAGATCGGCAAGCTGAATCATAATGACATATCGATTAATCTGTAAGGAATATCCCAGCCGACTAGAAAAAAACTCAGCACACTTTAAAGAACCCCAAAACGCCAAGCAATTCCTTACAAACCTATAAATCTTTTTATCACTAGAGGTGCTCTTCTGTAAGTGAAAAGTTTCGTTATCAACTATATCAATTATACGACCAATCAGACTACGAGCCCCTACTGAAATAGCGCCAAAAACAAACATCTTATGAGGAGTAGGCATCTGCGAGATTAAGTTGTTCGATCTAAGCCCCACAGTCTTATAAACTTCTGCCATCAAGCTCGACTTAATAGCTGAAGAAATTAAGACACTATTAAAAGCACCCATACAAAGATCCGAGTAAATTGGTGATGTTGTCATTAAGAACCTCCTAAAATAATTTTCGAGCAATTTACAAAATCATAAAAAAACGAACAAGCATAATCTTTGAAAAGTTCAATTCTCAGTAAAATTCCTCACTCCACGACAAAAAATAATTGAAAGCAAATAACTCGTTGATATGCAATAACATCTCTATAACAAAAAACAACGAGATGCTTATGTTACATATGGCACTGTTAACAAATTAAATTTTTAGATATTCTTTTCCTTCTTAAGAACAAGGAGGATTTCCAATGAATAAACGATTATACCCTATTTCGAAAAACTGTTTCCAAGAGCATATCTATCCATATTTGCTTGAATTAAAAGAAGGTAGAGGAAGACCGGCCTTGATAGGCGATTATGATTTTTTCTGCGGTGTTTTATTCGTGATGCGCACAAGGGACTTCGTGGAGAGATTTACCCGATTGTTATGGCTCCTGGCATACAATTTATACTCGGTTTAAACGGTGGAGTGAATCAGGATGGTTTTGGAAATTATTGCAGAGGCTTCAAGTGGATTTTACTTGGATTGATAGCACCACAATTGCTATTCATCGCCATGGCTCTTTTGCTCTTAAAAAAAGGAAACCAATTGATTGGTCGAGGTCGAAAAGGGTTAAGTACAAAAATTCATTTAGCTCTTTCCACAGGAGGAATCTAAAGCACTTGTTGATCCGAGGGTCAACGTGTTGATATGAAAGCATTTCCAAAGCTTTGGGAGCTAGGTGAATGGTCAGGGGTTCAATACGTTATTGCAGACAAAGGATATGATTATTCTGCTGTACGCACACCTATAAAATCTGAAAAAATTCCGGTTATTCCAAGACGAGCTAATGCTATTTTCCCAGGTCTCCAAGATATCTATAAGCCTTATTATCGGACACGCTCTTCAATAGAACGTTTTTTTTGTCGAATCAAAGAAAATAAGCGACTAGCCCTAAGATTTGATAAACTGACCCATACTTTCTTTTCACTCTTTGCTTTGGCCGCAATTAAATCTCTCGGATTAATTTGTTAACAATTCCATGTAATAAGTCGAGCCACTCTATAACATGCTTCTGCCACTTCTTCAACAGACCCTAATAACGCTTGAAGCTCTAACGATACCCCTGGAATTGAAGAAGTGATAATCGTAAAAGTCCCTTTAATTTCAACAAAAAGCTTTTGAACATCTTTTTCAAACTCGTTGAGGAATAGATACAACTTCAATCAAAAAACCACCCATTAATGAGTTCAATAAAAAATACTCGCCATAGCATGGATAAAATTAATGTTGAGTTCTAACGCTTGGCGCGCCCGTTCGATCTTTTGCTGAATACCTTCTAAAGAAGGAAGAGGACATCTGAGACAGGCTTTGAGTTCTTTTTTCTTTTCTCTAAAAAACAAGAGACTACTCTCCTCTTTTAGCTTCATAAGATGAAGATCTCGGTACCAGTAAAAAAGAGAAAAGAGGATATCTTCGACACGCTCTGAGTAGGGAATAGAGCTTTCCTGATCGAGAAAAGCCGCGACCTTATGAAGAGCTTCGTGCAAGGCTGAGTAATCTTGGTGAAGCGCATAAGTTCCAACTCTAGCAATGAGGTGGAGTAACTCTCCCATCTCTTCTTCAGCAAGGAGTTCAGCTCTAGCTAGAATTCCACGGGAGCGTAACGCTAGTTGACGAGCCTCTTTTTCCGATTTATTTTTTTCTTTTTGGAGATACATCACAATCTCTTCATCAGAAAGCAGAGAAAATGCAACAGAAAAACAGCGAGACACAATGGTCGGAAGTAAAGAGTGAGAATGCGAAGATATAAGGATAATTATTGAGTGAGGTTGGGGCTCTTCTAAGGTTTTCAGAAGGGCATTTGCACTGGAAGAAAGCATCCTTTCAGCATCGTGCAAAATAAAAACTTTGCGCTCAGCTTGGAAAGGAGGAACTTCTGTTTCTCTAATAAACTGCTTAATGGCATGCATAGGATACATAAAGGTTTTCCCTTCAGGATAGAGATGGCGGAGGTCAGGTAGGGCATCACTCACAATAAGCTCTTTCGCAAATACCTCAGCAAATCGAGATTTTCCAACACCGCGAGGCCCTTCAAAGAGGAGTGTCTGTGGAACCTTCTCCTCTTTTAGAAGCTTACATAAACAGGACTTAATTTGAGAGTGTCCGGGAAGATCTTCGATTAGCTGAGACATAACGATGAAGAGAGTTTTTGATTAATCTCATCCATCGTCTGCTTGAACACTTCATCAAAAGGAAGCCGAGCATCAACTACGTGGAATCGATCGGGCTCTTCATTTGCAAAGCTCAAGTAGGCTTGACGGACCTTTGTGTGGAAAGAGATTTCTTCCTGTTCAATACGGTCATAGGTCTTTTCTTTGCCATGCCTTGCCCTCTCAAGTCCAATTATTGGATCAAGATCGAGAAAAAGGGTAAGATCGGGAACGAGATAAGATGTTGCAAACGAGCAGAAAAAGCGAAGCTCTTTTTTATCAAATGCACGAGCAGCTCCTTGATAAGCCATAGTCGAATCGTTAAATCGATCACACAGAACAACCTTGTTGTTTTCAAGCCCTGGAAGGATTATCTCTTCGACATGTTGAGAACGATCCGCAAGAAAAAGAAAAAGTTCGGGAGTCTTTAAGAGGTGAAAATCATCACGATGTAGGAGAAGCTCTCGGATGTGCTTACCTAGTTCTGTTCCTCCGGGAGCGCGTGTTTGCATGACAGAAAACCCTTTCTGAACAAGCTCTTCATAAACGCGGTCAATGAGTGTTGTTTTCCCAACACCTTCACCACCTTCAAAGGTAATAAAGAGCCCCTTATGCTTTTTCCCCACTCTCACTCTCTTCTTCGATGTGTTCGATTTTCTGCATAGCCACGACAGTATCACTATTTTTAAGATTAACTACTTTGACACCTTGAGTTGAGCGCCCCATAACACGGATATCTTGCATGCCTAGTCTGAGCGTGTGCCCCGAGCTTGACATCAAGACCACACTATCTTTATCTCCAACAGCAATGGCTCCAATCACAAGACCATTACGTTTGCTTGTAATAATCGAGCGGACACCAACACCTCCTCGATGAGTTTGTCTGAAGTTTTCAACGCTAGAGCGCTTTCCATAACCATTTTCACAAACGACAAGAACAGCTTCATCGCCTTTCACGACTTCACATGAGACAACAACATCTGTTTTATGTTTAAGCTTAACACCGCGAACACCACGCGCCACTCTTCCTATTGCACGTACTTGATCTTGTTCAAAGCGAACTGCCATGCCTTCTTTTGTGAAGAGCATAACCTGATTCTCTTTTCGGACTAAATGAGCATCAATCACTTCATCTCCCTCGTCAATGTTAATGGCATAAACTCCCTTACGACGAGGTGATTTAAATGCTTCGAGTAGTGTTTTTTTAACAACGCCTTTTTTAGTTGCAAGAAGGATGAATGCTTCAGCTTCTAAAAAGTCACGAACTCGAAGTACAGCAGCAATTTGCTCTTTTCCTTGCTGAATACCCTCGAGAAGGTTAATGAGGGGCTTTCCTTTTGAACGGCGTCCAGCTTCAGGAATCTGCCAGACTTTTAGCCAGTAGCAACGACCAAAACTGGTGAAAATCATCAATGTATCGTGAGTAGATGCTACATAAAGGTCTTTAATCTCATCCGCTTCTCTTTTCTTTGTATCGAAACCAATGACACCCTGACCCCCGCGCTTTTGTTCTCTAAAGGTATTGATCGGCATACGTTTGATATAATCATCATCGGAAACAGTAATAATCATTGACTCATCAGCAATCAGATCTTCCATTTGAAATTCGTCTTCAGCAGGAACAAGTTGGGTACGACGCTCAGATTTATCGAACTTCTTCACTTCTTCAAGCTCATCCTTAATGATACCGCGAACAAGGGTTTCGCTTGCTAATACAGCGCGCAAATGAGTAATTTTTGCTTGAAGTTCCTCATACTCGCCTTCGATCTTTTCTCTTTCTAAACCAGTGAGTTGATAAAGACGTAAGTCTAGAACAGCATTGACTTGACGGTCTGAAAATTCATACTTTTCGATGAGGGCCCTTTTTGCTGCATCGCGGTTCTTACTTGCTCGAATCAATTTGACAACAGCATCAAGATGGTCAAGAGCTTTGAGATAACCTTCTAAAATATGAGCTCGGGCTTCAGCTTTGTTGAGCTCAAAACGGATGCGAGCACGAACTACTTCAATGCGGTGATCAATCCAAGCAGCTAAAAACTGCTTAATATTCATGATACGCGGAAGCCCATTATCAAGCGCCAGCATATTGCAGCCAAAAGTAATCTGCATGTCAGTGAATTTATACAGCTGATTTGTTACAACTTCTGGGATCTCGCCTCTCTTGAGATCAATAACGATACGCATTCCTTGCTTATCCGATTCATCACGGATATCAGAAACTCCTTTGATCGTCTTTTCATTAACGAGATCGGCAATTCGCTCGATTAAACGAGATTTATTAACATTGTAAGGAACTTCGTCAATCACAATCTTTTGACGGTCATTCCCCTTTTGATCTTCAATATGCAAAGCACCGCGCAAGGTAAGCTTCCCTCGTCCTGTATGGTAGGCTTCTTTGACACCACGGTAACCACAGATCATTCCTCCAGTGGGAAAATCTGGAGCCGGCATCACTTGCATGATCTCTTCGATTGAAATTTGAGGGTTATCAATTACAAGTTGGGTGGCTTTTGTGAGTTCAATTAAATTATGGGGAGGAATATTGGTCGCCATTCCAACAGCGATCCCCGACGATCCATTACACAGAAGGTTAGGGAATTTTGCAGGGAACACTGTGGGTTCTTTTTTTGTTTCATCGTAGTTCGGTAGGTACTCCACGGTCTCTTTATCGAGATCTTCCATAAGTGCCATTGCAGGGCGAGTGAGACGTGCTTCCGTGTAACGCATAGCAGCCGGGGGATCTCCATCAATCGAGCCGAAGTTCCCTTGTCCTTGGACGAGGCAATACCGCATGACCCAATCTTGAGCCATCCGAGTCAAAGTCGGATAGATCACTGTTTCACCATGAGGATGATAATCCCCTGAGGTATCACCACAAATCTTCGCACATTTTCGGTGTTTGGCACCAGGGCTCAAGTTAAGTTGGCGCATAGCATAAAGAACGCGCCGCTGTGAAGGTTTAAGCCCATCACGAACATCCGGCAAGGCGCGAGAAATGATAACAGACATAGAGTAGCGCAAATAGCTCTCTTTCATCTCCTCTTCAACGTTGCGGGGTAGTACTATTTCACCTTCTGTGTAGGACATGTGTTTTTATTCTCCTAGATATCTAAGTTTTTAACCGAAAGCGCGTGCGTTTCAATAAAGGCTCGCCTCGGGGCTACCTCGTCTCCCATGAGCATGGTAAACATATGATCGGCTGCAACAGCGTCTGGCATAGTCACTTGAATAAGGGTCCGTTTTGCCGGGTCCATTGTAGTTTCCCAGAGTTGATCGGCATTCATTTCACCGAGACCTTTATAGCGTTGAATTTCAATTCCTTTTCTTCCATTTTCCCGTAAGTATTCGATCAATTCTTTAAGGGTATAAATGGCTATTTCATTGCCTTCTTCTTCAATCACATCAAGAAGCTTTCCTTCCACAACGACATATTGATCAACACCAAAGTTAAATCCGGCAAGCTTTTCCTTAAGCTCCTTAAGCTGACCTTCCGCATAGAGTTCAACGAAAGTAAGAGGTTGGGGATGAAAGGTTTTCATTTCTTCGGTTTGCTCTTCTTCGGGAATCGAAGCAAACGTCTCTTCATGCTTTAATCGTTGCATCTCATCATTTTTCTTTTTTAGTTCAACAAACTCATCATCCGAGTAGATGAAAAGATGCTCATTATTATGAATCACGTGATAACGAGGAAAACAACCTTCTTCATTGCGAGCTGCTAAAAACTCGCGAAAGGGAATCCCCTTACGTTCAAGTGACGAGATGAGTTGTTCTACCTCTAAAATAGAAAAGAGGAGATTTTTCACTTCATCCTTTTCGAGTGCTTGGTTATGAGAAGCAAGTCTAAGCGTGATATCGCTAATACCGAGGTTTAGCAAGTACTCATCCATTTCCCTCTCTGAATGGATGTAGCGACTCACCTTCTTACGCATCACTCGGTAAAGAGGGGGACGAGCAATATAGATGAAATTATTATCAATCAGGTCGGGCATATGACGGTAGAAAAAAGTCAGTAGAAGTGTTCGAATATGGGAGCCATCTACATCGGCATCTGTCATAATAATAATACGGTGGTAGCGAAGCTTTTCGATATTAAAGTTATCTTTTCCAATTCCGCAGCCGAAAGCAGAAATCATAGTCCCGATTTCTTCATTCTGAAGAACCTTTTGAAGACGCGCTTTTTCAACGTTGAGAATTTTACCGCGAATCGGCAAAATCGCCTGGAAACGACGGTCTCTTCCCATTTTAGCCGACCCGCCGGCAGAATCTCCTTCAACAATGTAGATTTCACATTTTGTAGGATCTTTTTCTTGACAGTCACTCAGCTTACCGGGAAGGCGCCCGCTATCAAGAGCCGTTTTCCTCAGAGTAAGCTCACGAGCCTTCTTTGCTGCTTCACGTGCTTGAGCAGATAAAATGGATTTGTCAACAATAGTGCGAGCAATTTGAGGATTTTCTCCTAAAAAGATCGCGAACTCCTCCCCAACAATCTGTTGCACAACAGAGGCGACTTCGCTATTTCCAAGCTTTTGCTTGGTTTGTCCTTCAAACTGCGGGTTGGCAATTTTAATGGAAAGAACTGTCGTAAGTCCCTCACGCATATCTTCACCGGTAACAGAAACTTTCGCATTCTTTAGGAGATTGTTATTCTTGATATACTGGTTAAGAGCGCGTGTAAGGGCAGCAGAAAATCCCGATACATGAGTTCCCCCATGCTTGGTCGCAATGTTATTGACATAAGAGTAAGTCGATTCGGTGTAGGAATTGTTCCATTGCATGCCCACTTCAAATTCAAGGGGACCGTCATGCAGACCTTTTTTCCCCTGAATATAAATGGGAGTATCAAAGAGCACATTCTTGTTTTCATTGAGATAGCTGACAAATGAAGAGATTCCTCCTTCATACTGAAAGGAAACCTCCTCTTTCTCGGCCTCTCGCTCATCGCGAAAGACAATTTCAATTCCTTTATTCAAAAAAGCAAGTTCGCGCAAGCGATTGAGCAAGATACCATAATCGTATTCAAGAATATCAAAGATCTTGTCGTCTGGAGAAAAAGTGATCTTAGTTCCATGCTTGTCGGTATCACCAACAACCTTTAAGGTAGTGACTACTTGTCCTCTAGAAAATTCAATCTCATAAACCTTCTCTTCTTTATACACTTCCACATGCNGATTCCTCCTGCATACTGAAAGGAAACCTCCTCTTTCTCGGCCTCTCGCTCATCGCGAAAGACAATTTCAATTCCTTTATTCAAAAAAGCAAGTTCGCGCAAGCGATTGAGCAAGATACCATAATCGTATTCAAGAATATCAAAGATCTTGTCGTCTGGAGAAAAAGTGATCTTAGTTCCATGCTTGTCGGTATCACCAACAACCTTTAAGGTAGTGACTACTTGTCCTCTAGAAAATTCAATCTCATAAACCTTCTCTTCTTTATACACTTCCACATGCATTGCCTTAGAAAGAGCGTTCACACAAGAAACCCCCACACCATGAAGACCACCAGAAACTTTATAGGTATCTTTATCGAACTTACCACCAGCATGGAGAATCGTCATCACAACTTCAAGAGCTGAAACTTCGCGACCTTGTTTCTTTGATTCTTTTTCATGCTTTCCTACGGGAATTCCTCGACCATTATCCTCTACAGTTATGGAGTTGTCTTTATGGATTGTGACATGAATAAGGGTACAATATCCCGCCATCGCCTCATCGATGCAGTTATCAACAACCTCATAAACAAGCTGATGCAACCCGTTTATATGAGTGTCACCAATATACATCCCTGGACGCTCACGCACCGCCTGAAGCCCTTCTAAAACAGTAATGGAGCTGGCCGTGTATTCTTGTCGAGGATCTTTTTCTTTCGTCATTGTCATAATTCCCTATGAATTTTTAGCTTTTTAACCAATTCGGAAGAGGATATTCCGAATTTTCAGTTTCGGAAACCTCTTTTGAAATACGCTAAGCAAGCGTTTTTTTTCATGTTCGACAAGCAAACTATAAAGTGTTGAGTTTTTCACAATCACTTTTAGCACACCAAAATCATAATGAACCGCTTGTGTCATTTTTGCAATATGTGCTCCCACAACTTCTGGCCAAGCTAGTAAAAGCTCTTCTGATCCTTCATCTATCTTGTCAGAAATTCGACTTAAAACCGAAGGAAGAAGATCTTTTATTTGCCTAGATGTCGGCAGAATCCCATCGTAGTTTCTAGGAGTTCTAAACGTGCGTTTTATCATCTGATACCCTACTTATGACTATAGAAAAGCTTTACCAAAATGGCAAGCTTTTATCCGTTGATTATAGCAAAAAAAGGGCTAAAAAGTCAGACTTTTTAAGGGTCATTTCGTTTTTTCTCTCAATCTTGATTAAGATATTACGTATGCAATGGATTAAGATTTTTAATATGAAGAAAGGGTGAAAAAATAAAAGTTCAATGGACTAGAAGAAGTAGTTATGAATCTTTTAACGCCGAATACTACCTTCTTTCATACTTTTCTCTAATTTTAACTCAAACCAAGCAAACTTATTTGACAGCTTTAAGTTTTTGCCCCCTTTAAGGATCTGTTGAAAGCGACCATTTTAGGACCTAAACCCTTTCTTTTGCCTAAATTTGATGAACCCTAACTCACCTACTATAAGTATATTATGTCAACTTATGCGCGTATCAAATTTCGAAAAAACTAAGTATTTATCTCAAAAAAGCGCAGCTCGCAACAGTCCCTTTAAAGGTCTCCTCTTCCAGTAGACTTGTTGTGTATTTTACTTAATTCCCCTCCCACTCTCCATGCGTAAGGTGAGTTAAAGAGATAAGCGAAGCATATATGGCACTGTTAACAAATTAAATTTTTAGATATTCTTTTCCTTCTTAAAAGTAAGGAGGATTTCCAATGAATAAACGATTATACCCTATTTCGAAAAACTATTTCCAAGAGCATATCTATATTTGCTTGAATTAAAAGAGGGTAGAGAAAGGTCGGCCTTGATAGGCGATTATGATTTTTTCTGCGGTGTTTTATTCGTGATGCACACAGGGATTTCATGGAGAGATTTACCCGATTGTTATGGCTACTGGCATACAATTTATACTCGGTTTAAACGGTGGAGTGAAGCAGGATGGTTTTGGAAATTATTGCAGAGGCTTCAAGCAAAGAAGTTAATAAAAGTGGATTTTATAGCTGAATTGATTCAAAATAGTAGCGATTTAAGCGAAAGATTTTGGGTTCTTACAATCGACAACATTGTCCATGAGACAAGGGAAGATTTTAAGGACCCAAAAGGCAGCTGAAAGATTCGGGTAAATCATTACTATTTTAAATCAGTTTAGCTATGGCACTGTTAACAAATTAAACTTTTAGTTATCCTTTTTCTTCTTAAAAGATAAGGAGGATCTGCAGTGAATAAACGATTCTATCCTATTTCGAAAGATGGCTTCAAAGAGCATATCTACCCCTATTTGCTTGAGCTTAAAGATGGGTAGAGGAAGACCCGCATTAATAAGCGATTATGATTTTTTCTGCGCTGTTTTATTCGTAATGCGTACCGGGATTTCATGGAGAGATTTACCAGTATGTCATTGCAGACAAAGGGTATGATTATTATACTGTACGTACACCAATCAAAAAAGTTGAAAAAATTCCGGTTATTCCAAGACGAG
>RDPX01000121.1:888216-899527 GCA_003991215.1 Morbakka virulenta
GAGAAGGAACAATAGTACAATGTTGGGGGGGGAATACTAGACAAAAGAATCAATCTGTTGCCACGTGCGGAAAGCAGAGCCCATCGTTTTTTTCGCAAGATGCTTGCCTTTATCTCCCATTTCTATTTTTAAATCAGGATTTAGGAAGAGCTTTTCAATGAAAGGAGAGAGCTCCTCCACCTTAAGTTGTTTACCTGCACCAGAGGTTGAAAGCAACCGGGAAAGATCTACTTGTTTGTCCATATAAGGGCCAAATAAAACGGGAATTCCCATTTTGGCAGGTTCAAAGATGTCATGCCCCCCAATTCCTTTAACAAAGCTACCACCCACAAGAGCTAAGTCTGAGATGCGGTAACAAAAAGGAAGAATTCCCATTTGTTCGATAAGATGAATAAAAGCTCTCTTATTAGGATTTGAATAGGTTCCATAAGAACACCCTCTTGCCTTTAAAAACTTTTCTACTTTAAGAAAACGCTCGGGATGACGAGGTACAAGCAGTACTTTCAAATAGGGAATTTTTTCCCATAAAGGCTGAATCTCCCTTAATATCACTTCCTCCTCACCTTTATGAGTTGAACCCAGTGTCAGGATAAAGTCATCATCCCTCAAACCGAGTGTGTTACGTAAAGCTTGGCATTTTTCATTCGACAACTGAGAAAATGGAATATCGAATTTTAGATTTCCCGTTAGAGTTATCTTCTCTAAGTCTACACCAAGTTTTAAAAAGCGCTCCAGATAGCTTTCTCCTTGTAGACAAAAATGATCGATCTGAGGGAAACACAATTCACTAAAAGATTTGAAAAAGAGATAACGCTTAAGAGAAGTTGCAGAGAGCTTCCCATTGACAACAACGATTTTCCCACCAACATGCTTTACTTCGAGAATAAGGTTTAACCAATAATCCCCTTCTACAAGAATAAGAAGATTAGGACGTAGCGCTCTAACAAAGGGACGCATAGTCCAAGAAAAGTCTAAAGGCAAGTAGCAAAATGCATTAGCTTCGGAAACACTTTGCTTTGCTTGCTTTTGACCTGTTTCGGTAATATTAGATACGAGTATATAAGCTTCAGGATAGGCTTGACGAATCAGCGGAATAAGAGTCGATAAGGCTTTAGTCTCACCCACTGAAACACCATGAAGCCAAATAACCGGTTTCTTTGAAGAAAATGGCGCCTTACTTCGAAAGCGACAAAACAGGCTTTCTCGATATTTCCCATGAAAGAAATATTGAAACAAAGCTTTGGGAAAGCTAAAAAGAAGACCAATAAGGAGGACACAGTTATAGAGGAGTGACTTCATCATAAGAGCTTCACAACAATATTGAGAAGTTTATTCGGCACAAAAATCACTTTAACGATTTCTCCTTGTAAGTGATTGGCAATTTTCTCTTCTTTATTTACTAGATCAAGAAGTTCTTTTTGCGTTTTCCCTTTTGGCAAATCCCACTTTCCTCGAAATTTTCCATTCACTTGAATCACATAAGTTGCCGTTTCGTCTGTTAGGAATTTAGGGTCTGCCTGTGGATAGGGTTCATAAGCCAAAGTCCCGGGTCTACCTGTTAGAAACTCCCAGCATTCTTCCGCAAGATGAGGAGTGAATGGTGCTATTGCTTGAACAGCCATAATAAGGGCTTTTCTAGGGTATATAGAAAGCTTTGAAAAAGCATTGACGAACTCCATCATTTTTGCAATAGCAGTGTTGAAGAGCATCGCTTCAATATCTTTTTCCACTCCGTGAATAAGGCGATGAACTAATTTCATCCCTTCAAAAGTCTCTTCTTCAGTCACTTGATCAGAATAGACAAGATTATAAAAACGATCGAGAAAACGGCGGCACCCACTAATTGCCTCGCTATTCCAGATTTTTTCTTTATCAAAAGGTCCCATGAACATTTCATAAAGACGAAGAGCATCTGCGCCATATTCTTTTACGATTTCATCAGGAGTAACTCCATTAAGCTTAGATTTTGACATCTTTTCTATGAGCTCTTGAACCGGCTTCCCCCGGTGCACACGCTTCCCTTCTTGATATTCGACCTCATCAGGAGCAACATAACCGCCCTCAGAAAGTTTGAAGGCTTTTGCCGTAACTAATCCTTGATTACGCAGTGTTTGAAAGGGCTCTATGGTTGTCACATAGCCGCAGTCATATAGCACCTTATGCCAAAAGCGAGCATAAAGAAGGTGTAGCACGGCATGCTCCACTCCTCCGACATACATATCAACCGGCATCCAATATTTTTCAGCTTCTTGATCCCACGCTTTTTTATCATTGCATGGGTCGCAAAAGCGAAGGTAGTACCAGCAAGACCCGGCCCATTGGGGCATAGTATTGGTTTCACGTAGCGCCTTTTTCCCCGTTCTAGGATCGGTGATCCTAACCCAATCCTTAACGTTATCAAGAGGGCTCTTTCCTTCTCCTTGAGGCTTATAATCATTAAGCTCAGGAAGGATCAAAGGAAGTTCATCCAAATCTAAAAGACGCTTGGTTCCATCTTCAAAGTGGAGAATAGGAAACGGTTCCCCCCAATAACGTTGACGTGAAAACAGCCAGTCTCGGAGTTTATAAGTGATGCACATTTCTCCAACTTGATTGGCTTCTAACCAATCAGCAACTCTTTTTTTGGCTTCTTTTATATTGAGCCCGTTGATGTCGAGATGTTCACTCTTTCCATTAATAATAACTCCATCTTTTGTCCAACACCGCTTCCCTTTTAGAACTTCAATACGAACATCTTCAAAAGTCATATTAGGAGGAATTTCACCGGGGTGATCTTCTAGGTTAGGATTATAAGGAGGAACGAGCGCAAGGTCATGTTTTTTAACAAATTCGAAATCGCGTTCGTCTCCCCCAGGGACGCCCATCACAGCCCCTGTCCCATAGCTCATCAGCACATAGTCAGCAATCCAAATGGGAATGAGCTCATCATTAACAGGATTTTTCGCATACGCCCCCGTCCAAACTCCAGTTTTTTCTTTATTTAGCTCTGTCCTCTCAAAGTCGCTCTTCATAGATATCGCTTTAATATAAGCTTCGACCTCTTCTTTTTGATTTGGTTGCGTAATCTCTCTAATGAGAGGGTGCTCAGGGGCTAAAACTAGAAAGGTTGCGGCAAAAAGAGTATCATGCCGAGTTGTGAAAACTGTGATCGGTCGCTTAGTTTTATTCTCTAAGAATATAACCTTGGCTCCTTCACTTTTTCCAATCCAGTTTCGCTGTAAAGTCTTCNCAGGAGTCTTCACATACGCCCCCGTCCAAACTCCAGTTTTTTCTTTATTTAGCTCTGTCCTCTCAAAGTCGCTCTTCATAGATATCGCGTTAATATAAGCTTCGACCGCTTCATTTTGATTTGGTTGCGTAATCTCTCTAATGAGAGGGTGCTCAGAGGCTAAAACTAGAAAGGTTGCGGCAAAAAGAGTATCATGCCGAGTTGTGAAAACTGTGATCGGTCGCTTAGTTTTATTCTCTAAGAATATAACCTTGGCTCCTTCACTTTTTCCAATCCAGTTTCGCTGTAAAGTCTTCAAATAATCGGGCCAGTCCAAAAGATCCAAATCTTTGAGCAAACGATCAGCATAAGCGGTAATCTTAAGAACCCACTGACGCAAAGGCCGTCTTTCCACAGGGTATCCCCCTTCCACAGACTTTCCGTTTTCTACCTCTTCATTCGCTAAGACTGTGCCTAGCTTAGGGCAGTAATTCACCAAAATCTCCGCTTCGTAGGCAAGCCCTTTTTCATAGAGTTTGGTAAAGATCCATTGAGTCCACTTATGATACTTAGGATCACTTGTAGCCAGCTCACGGTCCCAGTCGTAACTAAACCCTAGAGATTGAAGCTGTCGCCGATAAGTATCGATGTTTTTTTCTGTGGTAACTTTAGGGTGCGTTCCCGTTCGAATGGCATACTGTTCCGCTTGAAGGCCAAAACTATCCCATCCCATTGGATGAAGTACATTAAACCCTTTTTGTCGCTTATAACGGGCCAAAATATCGGTTGCAGTATACCCGGTAACGTGCCCAACATGAAGTCCCGCTCCAGAAGGATAAGGAAACATGTCGAGAATATAATATTTAGGTTTCGAGAAATCGAGTTTAGCTTTAAATACCTTATAATCTTTCCAGTATTTCTGCCATTTCCTTTCGATCTCGAGATGGTTGTACTTTTCTCTCTTCATCAGCAAAACATTTTTAACAAATCATAACACATTCAATGAAAATAAAAAAAGCTCTACCCAACCTGGCTCCAAATACAATCGACTCATTAATTCACTATCGGATTAGAAGAAAGCCCTGTTTCACTGCTAGAGTGGCAAACCAGAGTGCTATATCAACAAAATTGAAAAGCAAAAAACCGTAAAGAACTAATTTTAAATATTAAGTTTTTAGATAATCAAAATAAAAGGTAATAGAGACAAGAAGTTAGAATAAAATTTTGAGTAATACTTGAAATAAAAAGAGTCATTGAATATATTATTGAATTTGAGAACAAATTAAAATCTTTTTTAAGGAAAATAACGGTTTATGATCGAGATCAATCTATACAGAAAGAACAAAATCAATCTTGAGGATTATGATTACCAAAGAGATATCCAAAACCGTCTCTTAATGTCACATTTTTCTCCGGATGATCTCGAGGTCCTTGAAGAAATTATTTACAGCCCAACCAAATTCCCCCTTAACAGTCTTGTCAAACAGCTTGGAAAGCCTCTCAAAGAAGTCCATGAAACCCTCGATAGGTTATCTAAAACACAGCTTTTTGTAATTGAAGATGAGACCGTGATTGTCAATAAAGAGCTGCGTAAATATTTTGAAAACCAAATTGTCAAATTTGAAAAAGATTTCAATCCGGGAATGGAATTCTTGCAAACGCTTCTTAGAAAGGTCCCGATTCATGTCCTTCCTAACTGGTATCCTATTCCTCGTACTTCTAATAATATATTTAATTCTCTTATTGAAAAATACCTGCAAACCCCCCAAACTTTTCAGCGCTATCTCAGTGAACTTAATTTCGGCGATGAAACACTGAATGAAATCGTCAATGATTTATTCACCTCTCCTAATTATAAAATCTATTCAAGTGATCTCAGAAAGAAATATAATTTAAGTGATGAAGCTTTTGAAGAGCATATGCTTTATTTAGAATTCAACTTCGTCTGTTGCCTTGCTTATGAGAAAAAAAATAACGAATGGATTGAAGTGGTTACTTTATTCCGTGAATGGAAGGATTATCTCAGCTTCATTAAAGAAAGCCAACCTAAAAAACTGAGCAAAAAAAGCAAGGTTCAGCCCACTAGACCTAATGATTTTTCCTTTGTTGAAGATATGTCTATGATTTTGGCGTTAACAAAAATGAAACCTATTCATTTACGACTTAATCAAAAAGAACAGTGGATTCCCGAGAAGCAATCAGTGGAAGCCATAGCCAAGCAGTGTAAAGGGTTCGATCTTAAGTCGGAAGAAGGTCAAACCTTTTTCTTCGACTATATTGCTCGAGTCATTAAAAAACTCATTTTCTTAAAGCTCGCCCGTATCGAAAACCGTCAACTCATCTCTGAAGATGATGTCGAAGAATGGATCTCCCTTCCTTTAGAAAAACGAGCTCTTAATACTTACAAATTAACCCTCAAGCACTATTCCTTCTCAGAATTTCCACCCGAAATTTGTAGTGAGCGTAACATTCATGAAATTGAGAATACCATTAGCCGGATTATAGATTCCGGATGGGTGCTTTTTGAAGAATTTATGAATGGAATCATTGCTCCAATTAGCGAGAACAGCAAGATGTTCCTTAAAAAAACAGGTAGATACTGGCAGTATACCCTACCCAATTATTCAGAAAAGGAACATACACTTATCCGTAAAGTCATCTATGAGTGGCTTTTTGAAGGAGGCATAATTGCAACAGGCACATATCAAGGAAACGAGTGCCTTCGTATTACGCCTCTTGGTCAATCCATGTTTGGGTAGGCCCCCACTGTTCTCTAATTGCGCACAAGAGATTCTCTCATTTTTAAAAAAATAACAGGAACTTTCCAGTGTTCTCTCCAAGCTCTTTTTTTGAGGAAGCTTTTTCCTCGCCTCAAAATGAACTTCGAAAAAAATGAGCAAACAATATTGCGAACAGCATCTTAGTGCTAACAGTCCCTTGTTTTGCTCACTTCTTCGGCATTCCTGTTTTTTACTTATTCACTCTTAATCATTTATGCTGCTTTTTTGATTCACTTCTCCATATTGAAATGCTTTTTCCTCAATCAGCAGAGGTTTTTTTGATTCCTTTTTTTCTCATCAGCTTTAAACCCCAAGCTTTCAGCTTGCTCCATTTTTTTGTTCTTGTTAGAAAAACGAGTCCGGATTCATTTAAAAGAGATCGCAGCTCTTTTGAGCCACACCGTGAAATCCCTCCTTGCTTCCTTGTTTCTCCAGATGAATACTGCCCAGGGGTCATCCCAAGATAGGCTCCCACAGCACGTGAGTTAGAAAAGCGATGGGGGTTATGGATCTCCGCTTTATAGGTAAGGAGCGACCATAGCCCCAACTCCCGGAGCTGTTATGAGCCGTTGCACTTCTTTATCTTCCCGAGAAATTTTTAGCGGCTCCTGATTCACTTGGAAAATTTTTTTATTATAGGCATCAAATAGATCGAGCAGACCCTCCAGAGTTTCTCGAACCAGAGGATCTAGCCGATCGATATGAAGTTTTATCCTTTCATGGAACTTCTCCGGCCCTATAGAACCTAATCTTATTCCATAAGTTTTTAAGATCCCTCTAATGCGGTTTTAATATCGGTTCTTTGCTTGACTAAGCATCTTCTCATAAGCACGGCGCCCCTATCAATAGCTTCTTTAGGCTTGTCATGCACGACAGAAAACATTCCTGCTCTCAGGGCCTTTGCAAGGCCTCTTTCATCATTTTTGCCGGTCTTATTTATTTTCACCGAAAGAATGGAATTCATCTTCCGCACATCTACACAAACAACATTTAAAGCTCTTTCTCGGAATCCTTCCATGAGATAATGGCTAAGCGAGCCGCTTTCAAAACCCGCAAGTTCTATTTTTAAACCTGTCTGCTCAATTGCATCCACTAATGCATGAGGGTCAGTGGAAATTGTGGCTTCATGGACAGTATTACCATTTTCATCTACGATACAAATTGATGTTTTCTTCATTGAAACGTCAAGTCCAACATAATGCTTTATGGGTTGCTCCTTTGTTTTTGGCTCTAAATAGCCGTTTTATATTGGAAAGCTTAGCTACTCCGTTTTTCAGGAGCACCCCTCTTTTCGCGCCATTATCTCATGTTGTGAGCGACTATTTCACGACTTAAACCCCTTCTTTTTTCGCAAAAGCGCAGCTTGCAACAGTCCCTCTATTTGCAATTTCTTTTCGAATCCGCTATCACAAAGCTATGTTCGACCAAACGTTTTCGCTTATTGACGTTCCACGTCTCATTACACTCATCTTCCTTGAAGGGCTCTTGTCTGTTGATAACGCTCTCGCGATTGCGCTTATTGTCCGCAAGCTACCTTCCGAGCAACATAAGAAAGCTCTTTTTATTGGCCTTATTTCAGCTCTTCTATTGAGAGCCTTTGGTATCTTAAGTGCTGCATACTTCATTCGGCTATTTTGGGTGCAATTTCTGGGAGGGATATACTTAATCTACCTATCGAGTAAACATCTTTGGCTATCGAGTCGCTCTGAAACTACGATCAAGGCAAGGAAAAAAAGAACCTTCTGGATAACAGTGATTATGATCGAGTTTACCGACTTTGTGTTTGCAGTAGATTCGATCTTAGCGGGGCTCGCTCTCATTGGAGTAGCATTTCATCCTCCACATCTCCCTCCTAAAATTTGGATTGTTTACGTCGGAGGAATTTCCGGGCTTATCTTGATGCGGTTTGCCGCCCAGCTCTTTACGAACCTGATTGAGCAATTTGCGCGCCTAGAAATCGGAGCATATTTGATAGTAGGGTGGATTGGTTTGAAGCTTCTCTTCGAAGCCAGCCTTAAGGCTTATCTCAATACTAGCTACCATGGACTTCCTATATGGGGTGAAGTTCTATTTTGGGTCGGAGTCATTGTTTTTTTTATTGTAGGATTCTCTCCAAAGAAAAGAAAACCCTAAGTACTTATCTCACTCACCTTGCACATGTCCAATGGAGAAAAATGGAATCCTTTGATCCCCCAGCGTCTTAGAAAATGTTCATCCTATGCATGAATAGGATTGCGCTTTTCGTAAACCACTAGAAATCAAATTAAAAAAACTCTCCTTTCATTCTCCGTACGTAAGGTGAGTTATCTCAAAAAAGCGCAACTTGTAACAACCTCTTTTACCCCGAAGTGCTGCAATCCTCTTATTGTAATCGCATATGAAATCTTTGATAGCTCCGATGCGATTCGGGAATTTCTTTGATATCTATTTAAATAGGGGCTAAAAATCTCCAAAATCAAAAACTTGGGCTGAATTATCTCTAAATAATACAATAAATCTCAACCTTTTGCTTTTTATCTCCTACCTCAGTAAACTTTTATTCATGGCTAAGAAAAATGAAGGTGATCTTGTCTCAAACCGTAAAGCGAGACACGACTACGAAATCCTAGAGACTTACGAGGCTGGAATGGCACTCTTAGGAACAGAAATCAAATCGCTTCGCGATCATGGGGGGGCACTCCAGGATTCTTATGTCATAATCGACAAAGGAGAGGCTTGGCTTAAAAATGCCTCAATTGCGCCCTATAAATACGGAAATGTTTTTAACCATACGGAAAAACGAGACCGCAAACTTTTATTCCATAGAAAAGAAATCGAAAAACTTAAGAAATTGATCGAACAAAAAGGGCTAACCTTAATTCCGATTTCTATGTATTTGAAAAAAGGCTACGTCAAAGTCAAAATCGCAGTGGCCCGCGGTAAAAAACTCCACGATAAGCGAAAATCCTTAAAAGAGCGGGAACATAAACGGGACATTGAACGTGCTCTAAAGACTTGACAGCCTTCCAAGGTTTTTTTAATCTCACCTGTAAATTCCTAAATGAGGATACCCTATTATGAAAGTTATCGTCTCCCGATCTGAGCTCGCTGCTCTTATTGGAAAAATCCAAAGTGTCATTTCGGTTAAACCCGCTATTCCCATTCTAGCAAATATTCTATTAGAAGCTTACAACAACCAAATAATCCTATCTGCTACAGACCTCACTGTCAGCATGAAGGCACAGATGGAAGTTAATGTTATAGAAGAAGGTGCGATTACCCTTCCAGCGCGCCGCTTTTTCCAGCTTGTACGAGAGCTTAACACAACAGAGATTGAAATTGATTGTTCCGTAGATGAAATCGCCACGATCACTGCAGGAAAGTCTAAGTTCCGTCTCAACGGTATTCATAAAAGTGAATTCCCCTCTCTACCAAATCTTTCCAATTCTGTTGCCTTTAACATCAATGGGACCACTTTTAAAGAAATGCTCTCGAAATCTGTCTTTGCTGCTGCAAGAGAAGATAGTCGCCATGTTCTCAACGGTGTCTTGATGCATATCGAGGATAATAAAGCGACCTTTATCGGCACGGATGGCAAGCGTTTAGCAAAAATTTTTACCCCAATCGATCTGAGAGAAGAACATAAACATGACTACCTCATCCCTCTAAAAGCTGTCGAAGAATCGGTCAAAATCCTAGAAGGAGACGAGCCTGTTAAAATTAGTCTTCTCCCCGACAAAATCGGAATCGAATCCGGAACATCAATTCTGGTGACCAAACTCCTCTCCGGTGATTATCCAGATGTGGAACGCGTCATCCCTCAAGACACAAACACTTCTATTAATTTACACCGAGAAGAGCTTATGTCTCTTTTAAAGCAAGTAGCGCTTTTTACAACCGATAAAAGCCACTCAGTTCATTTTATTTTCAGTCCAGGGGAATTGACTCTGATAGCTAATAGTAGCGAAATTGGTGATGGCAGGGTTTCTATGCCTGTTGACTATTCAGGAGAAACAATAGAGATTGCCTTTAACCCATTCTTCTTCCATGATATTTTACGCCACTGTAAAGACGAGACGGTTTCGTTTTCTATCACCAATGCGCATAACCCCGGATTAATTACCGACTCCTCGCAAGCAAAATTTGTAATCATGCCTATGAGACTGAACCCTATCTAATGTTAAAAAAGCTGATTCTACGCAATTTTCGCAACTATGAAGAAGCTATGATTCCCTTTGAGAAGGGAACCAATCTTATTCAAGGAGAAAATGGAGCCGGTAAAACTAGTATTCTAGAAGCTATTTACTTGCTAAGTACAGGACGTTCGTTTCGGACCAACCACTTAACAGACCTCATTCGCAAAGGAAGCTCTCACTTTTATATTGAAACTCGCTTCCACAAAGATGGTGTCGACCAAGTGTTAAGTATGGGCTTCGACGGCACAAGCCGTAAGATCCACTACAACAACACCTCCTTTTCCAACCTTTCTCACGTTTTAGGAATCCTTCCTTCTGTGCTCTTTGTCCCGAAAGATAGTGCTCTCGTCGTTGGATCGCCTGCCGAACGTCGCCGTTTCCTTAATATCCAGCTAGCCCAGACCAATCCTCTCTATGTGCACCATTTAATACGCTATCACAAAGCCATGAAGCACCGTAATGCCCTGCTTAAGAAACGTACGGAGGAAGCCATAGAAAGCTGGGAACAAATAATGGTAACGTCTGCGACATACCTCATGGAAAAACGAAAAGCTGTGATAGAAAAGCTTAAACCTAAGGTCAATTTCTACGCTAAGCAGATTTCTCATAATCAAGATGCCTTTGATCTAACCTATACCCCTTCTATTTCGATGAAACGGCAAGAATCCCTTCTAGAAGTTTATAAAAAACAACGACCCAAAGAACTTCTCCTTGGACTTACATTAGTTGGCCCTCATCGAGATGATTTTTTGATTACTTTCGATCAAAGGGAAGCAAAGGTGTATGCTAGCGAAGGACAAAAACAAACCTGCATCACAGCGCTAAAAATGGCTGAGTGGAGTGAGATTGCCGAGCAAACTGATTGCCTACCTATTCTAAGTATCGATGATTTTGGGATTCACCTGGACGAAAATCGTGTTGCCTTGTTGCATAAAGAGCTCAGGTCTTTTGGACAGATTTTTTTGACCACCCCTATGAAATTGGAACTAGAAGCTCACCGCTTTTTAGTCAAACGGGGGCAAGTTCAGAACCAGCGCGTTCAAAATAAAATTACCAATTTGATCCTCTAATTAACTATTTTTTTGAATGCATCGGCTCCAGGACAGCTTGACACTGTTCAATAAAACATGTATACCTACTTCAAAAGG
>RDPX01000121.1:919332-941611 GCA_003991215.1 Morbakka virulenta
CTCACCTTACGCAAAAGAAGTCATTTGCTGTAAATTTCTCAGTTCCTCAAATGCCATTTGATTTGCTCTAACGATTAGTTTGTATTTCAATGAAAAATGATTTAACCTTGTTTTCACTCTCAATATTTCCAATTTACAATAGGCTACAATAGATGCAAATATGTGAGTCTTCTGTGTTTTTACAACTTTTGTGGGAGATTTCTCTAGACTTGCATTTTGTTTGATTGATTTGTGATACTCTTCTATTCTCCATCGTTTTTGATAGATCTCATAGACTTTTTCAGCATCAATTTCTAAGTCATTAGTAACAAGATATAATTCCCCTGTAGACCCATCTTCGTTTTTGAAGACCTTCTTCATTAGGCTCACAGGAAAAGAAAGGTCTTTTAACCAGACCTTTCTTTTTTCACCATCTTTGAGCTCTAGTGTCTTTAAATTTCGATACTTTCTTTTTCTCTTATCTTCTTCCGAAAAGGCCAATAAACGATTCGATTTAATTCCAAAAATAAACTTCTTATTCATTTCATATTCTATAAACTCCATGTTCTTCTTTGCTCCAAACCAATTATCTGCAAGGATATACTCAAAACATATTTTATTTTTTTGGGCTTGTTTTATCTGAGATCGAAACATCTCATTTTTTGTTGTCGATGATCTTCTCATTTCTTTTTTTGTCTTTACGTCACAGAAAATAAGTTCTTTATGAATAGTCTCTATTGAAACCGGAAAAGCTATATCATCGTAACGTACTAAACATGATAGAAGATTAACTCCTTTGATACATCTTCCTTTAGCATGAGAAAAATGCCAACAAATGATTTCATTCTCATCTGTGTAAGGTTTTTCTTCTATCGTATCGTCTATGATCAGGACTCCATTTTTTTCTTTTTCAAACTTTCGCACCTGAGGTTTTATGTAGTTCCATAAGTCTTTTGATCCAAGATCGCTCTCTCTTAAAAATCTGCTAATTTTATCATGACTCACTTCTCCTTCTAATAACGCTTCAAGTCCTGTAGCAGTTGCGTATTTGTTTTGGCTGATGAGGTAATCTGTATAAATATCCAGCAATTGTTCTTGAGCCATTTTTTTCTCCTTAATCAGGAAAAAAATAGTGCTTTCAAAAAAATCTTTCAACTCAATTTTGCGTAAGGTGAGTTACATACTTAAATATGGCTGGTTACTACCCCCCAAATAGGTTTATACTTACTTTGTTTTTAATAGATCTCTTCGGTCTGGGGTTGAGAAACCGTGAGCTTGAAAAGCCTTTTTTAACGGATGCCATTGTTTTCCAATTTCTTTAAGGCCGTTTTTGTCTTCAACAAGCTGCTTATGAGCCAGCTTTGCAAGTGGTTTACTCCGCTCAACCTCGTTTACAAAAGCAGGATCTACAAGTGCCTGCAATCCAAAAGATATTGCTTTTGTTTCTGAATGAGTTGCAAATTTTAAGTTCAAGCAAATCTGGTGCTGAGAGGGTAAAGAATGAAATTTTGGAAGACCACGCTTAAATAAATCAAAATAAGCCCGACAAGAGCTAGGATTTCCTAAAATCATTTCTAGCTCTTTGACTTCTTTCCTGCCAATCTCTTCTACCATCGCTTTAAAAACTTCTTGATCAATATGAGAAGGGTTAAACCAATCAGCAGGAAAGATTCCATCTAACACAAAAACATAACATTGAGCTTTGAATTGAGGAGTCGCATCGTCTGAAGAAAGTCGAGACTGTATGTAAGTATACACATAAGTATTTAGATAATTACCTGTATTCGATACAAATTCCCTATGGAGATCTTTTAATTGGAATGGATTTAATTCCTTCAGAAAAGCAGGAAATCCGTTAATCTTATTATATAGATCCTGAAGTTTTCCAAATTCTCTACACCGTTGTAAAAATGGATAAAGCTTTTCATTTGGGTTTGCAAAAGCTTCATGGATTTCTTTTTCCAGATCAAAATTAGGTGCTTGCGGAGCTACAAAAGGAGCAGATGGAACAGTAACATTAGAATCTTCTCGCAAGTCAGAAGGAGAAACCCACCTTGCTTTATGTGCTGCTATTTCTGCCGGAGGAGCACACTTGTGACTCTTGAAAGCGGCTTCTAACCGTCTCTTCATGGATCTTGAAGCTTGATCAAGATAATTTTCTTCTGGATTCATAGTTTGAGAATAAACAATGTCTGCAAGTGGTTTGTTTTGTTCGACCTCTTTTACAAAGACCTCATTGTTAAAAGCCTCTAATCCAAAAGGAATACGTAAATATTGATAATATGAAAATCTTAAGTTTAAGCGAATCTGATGTTCGATAGGCAACCCTCTAAATAATTTAAGACCATTTAGAGAACATAAGTGGTGAAGAGCCAAACGAGAACCTTCACTATCTAAAATAGGATTTAACTCATCCACTTTTTTCTTGCTGATTTCCCTTACTAATTCAGCAATAACTTCTTGATTGTCTTTAAAAGGTTGAAGTAAAGTAATATTAACTCCTTTATCTAACAACAAAACCCCGCCTGCAGCTTTAAATTGAAGGCTTTTATCTCCAGAGCAGCACTGCTCTTTGACGCAATCCAAAACATAATCGATCTGCTCCCCATGACGGGCAAAAAAGTCGCAAAGATTTCTAAGTTCAGCGACACTTAAAGATTTTAGTAGATCTGGAGATTTTTTAAGTTCACCGTGTAAAAGCGGGACTTGCCCACGCTCCTCATATTGGTTCAACAACGCGGGAAGTTGATTTCTTGGATTCAAAAAAGCTTTCTTAATTTCTTCTTTAAGGCTAGGAGCAATTTTAGGTTGCAAATAAGGAATCCGAACTGTCAACTGAGGAATAACGGTAAAAAACAGAGCTTGTACTGACGAATAAATAAGCACAGCTTTCCCGGGGAGATAGTTGCGACCAGTTACTTTGTAGATGATAGTTGAGACTAAGAAACTTGTGAATAAGCCAAAGCCCAAAAGGTAGGCATATGTTTGAGCTGTTGTTTTAAGAAATTTATTCTTATTATTAAAGTCAACGATTCTCCCGTCCACCATTTTAAAAGCATAAAACGCCCCCATCGAAACAATTGTTAAAGAGTTTATTCCTTTGGATCTTGAAAAAGAATCTGTAAAGCATTTGCATACCAAGTGAGTCAATCCACTGCCAATTGCTATGTTAGCAATATTAAACCGATAAGATCCTGCATAGGGGTCGACTGTCATCATAACTTACTCTCCTGTTTCAAAGTTATTAAAGTTAATTAAAGTTCAATGCTTATTTTAATTTAGGAACTTGTTTAGCACTTCCTGCCAATGCTTGGCAAATCTTAGACAGAAAAACTTATGGACAAGTTAAAAAATAAATTAGCAATAGATTCTAATATTTTCTTTATTTTGTCGACAAGGTTTTTCTTTAGAAATTTAAAGTAATCTTAAAGTTTTTGACGCTTGACCATCTCAGAGAAAAGTCCTTCTTGTTCGGAAAGCTCTTGGAAAGATCCCGATTGGACGACGCTTCCCCCTTCAATTACATAAATGCGATTGGCATTTTTAATGGTGCTAAGGCGGTGCGCAATAACGAGGCGTGTGATATTAAGCTGATTAATATTATGGGTAATTTCATCTTGAGATTGATTATCGAGCGCGCTTGTTGCTTCATCAAAAATGAGAATTTTTGGGTTGGGTAAAAGAGCTCGAGCAATGAGTAAACGCTGTTTTTGCCCCCCCGATAAAGTCTCTCCATTCATAGGAACAACTGTGTGCAGACCCATTGGAAAATTCTTTAAGTCTCGATCAAAAGAAGAAAGTTTGATGGCTTGGTCGATTTGGTCTTCTTCATAACGTCCACCTGCAACGATATTTTGATATAGCGTTCCGGCAATGATGCCTCCGCCTTGAAGTACCACACCCATTTGCTTACGTACATCATGAACATTGAGATGGGAAAGATCTTTGCCGTTGAAATAAACGGCACCGGAGCGGGGTGTCTCAAACACTAAAAGCATTCGAATGAGTGTCGACTTTCCACTTCCTGAAGGACCTACGATTCCAACCATTTCACTTGGTTGAACACGAATGGAAATCTCATTTAAGACAAGAGGACTTTCTTTATCACAGCCAAAGGAAACTCCATCAATGCGAATATCTCCTGAAAGTTCGCCCGGATGAGCACGCTTTGCAACGATTTCTTGGGGCTCCTGAATAATCACTTTCGAACGTTCCCATAAAGGAACAATTGGAGCAATTTGCATCAGTGTATTATTGAAGTCATAAAGTGCTGTTGAAAGGGTAATAAAAGCAGAGTTAAAAGCCAGAAAAGCCCCGATCGAGAGCAATCCCATTTCTTCCATTCGTATAACGGTAACAAAAATCCCGATGAAGGAAAATAGAGGGAAGGCCGCCATGACAGTTGTCACGATATTCTGGAGATGCTGTGCTTTTATCTCGAGTTGTTTTATTTTGGTAAAAAAAGAAGCCCAATAGGAAAAGGCATTATTTTCGGCACCTGCCACACGCAGCTTGGCAACTCCTGATAAGATTTGTACAAGCACCCCATTAATTTTTCCTTGAAGAGCCAGAACCTTTTGCTGGAGACGAATCTTAGCTCTCGCACAAAAGAACGTTACGGTAAGGGCGATCAGCAAGAGAACAACTCCAATAAGAGTGAGCTTCAAAGAGTAAATCGCCATAGCAATAAGATAAAATACCGAAAAAATGCCCGTTAAAAAGATTCGAGCCGCATTGCTGCTAAAAAGGGGGCGCATCTGTTCCATGGACATTACTCGAAGCAATAAGTCTCCGGCATTGAAGCGCCGAAAAAAATTTGAAGGAAGCTTAAGTAAGCGATCCCATAAAGCAGGTTGAATTTGAGCGTTCGCTATCCCCTCGACTCTTCCGAGAATTAAAGAGCGAAAATAGATAAAAAGAGAAGAACTCAGTGCCGCAATAGCAACACCTAGCGTGATCTGTAATAAGAGGGATATGTTGACATTCGGAATGACATTGTTAAATAGAATCGCAATAGCAACCGGCGGGAAAAGGGAAATCGCCGCTGCAATCAAGCCATACAGCCCTAATTTAATGAAATCTTTTATATTTGCTTTTAAATAGATGGAAAAGGCTTTTTTACCTGACTGAATCTCATCGGGAATGGCGCGATAAAAAGAAAACGCCTCTTTTTGAATCTCTTTAACTATCTTAAAATCAACTTTCTTCTTTTTCTTTCGGACGGTGTCACGAAGTTCATAATACCCCCAACGATTCTGAATCAGAGCGGCAGGATGACGATCTTTTCCATAAAAAACTAGGAGGGGGCCTGAATCAAACTTCCACCAAAAAGGCCCTAAATTAACTTGGCGCACCCGGGCGCCCGAATTTTCAGCAATCCTCTCAAGGTTTTGTTTGACACTTCCATGGTCCGCATATCGGTCTTTTAAGATAAACTCCACACCAATCTTTTTTCCTAGGAACTGACAAGTTTGGAAAAGTGGGTCTGAACTCTTTGTCACAGACTGCGTTTCACTTTGATTGAGAATAGAAACCATCTGATTAAGTGTCTGATGAAGCGTTTCAATTTGCATTGACTTTTTTTCTTCAAAACGTTTCAGTTCATCTTGATTGATTTTTGCTTGTTTGTGTAAAAGGAAATTTCCTAAGAATGCATGAAAATGAAGAAGTCCTTCACCCCACTTTTTTTCTTTGATAACGGAGAGTGTGCTTTTCACATCAAAATTGACGTAAGAAAGAGTCAGGAAATTCAAATAAGGAAGCAGGGGAAAAGGAGCCTGCCCGCTCGTAATTTTAAATTCATGAAGTCCGAGTAACTTCATTTCTCCTTTAATCAGTTCCAGCCACAAAACCTGTTTTTTTTCTTCAAAAACCTCGCTTGACTTGAGCGATAAGATGGCTCCTTTATCTAAAACAGTTCCAATTCCCTCCTTTACTAAAAAATCTACTCTCAGCTCTATTGGTATCAACAGAAAGTCTCGAAATTGACTGACCCAATGCTCCAAGAGGTGTGAAAAATCTTGAGTCTGCTCTTCAGATTCACAAACTCACCTTACGCAAAAGAAGTCATTTGCTGTAAATTTCTCAGTTCCTCAAATGCCATTTGATTTGCTCTAACGATTAGTTTGTATTTCAATGAAAAATGATTTAACCTTGTTTTCACTCTCAATATTTCCAATTTACAATAGGCTACAATAGATGCAAATATGTGAGTCTTCTGTGTTTTTACAACTTTTGTGGGAGATTTCTCTAGACTTGCATTTTGTTTGATTGATTTGTGATACTCTTCTATTCTCCATCGTTTTTGATAGATCTCATAGACTTTTTCAGCATCAATTTCTAAGTCATTAGTAACAAGATATAATTCCCCTGTAGACCCATCTTCGTTTTTGAAGACCTTCTTCATTAGGCTCACAGGAAAAGAAAGGTCTTTTAACCAGACCTTTCTTTTTTCACCATCTTTGAGCTCTAGTGTCTTTAAATTTCGATACTTTCTTTTTCTCTTATCTTCTTCCGAAAAGGCCAATAAACGATTCGATTTAATTCCAAAAATAAACTTCTTATTCATTTCATATTCTATAAACTCCATGTTCTTCTTTGCTCCAAACCAATTATCTGCAAGGATATACTCAAAACATATTTTATTTTTTTGGGCTTGTTTTATCTGAGATCGAAACATCTCATTTTTTGTTGTCGATGATCTTCTCATTTCTTTTTTTGTCTTTACGTCACAGAAAATAAGTTCTTTATGAATAGTCTCTATTGAAACCGGAAAAGCTATATCATCGTAACGTACTAAACATGATAGAAGATTAACTCCTTTGATACATCTTCCTTTAGCATGAGAAAAATGCCAACAAATGATTTCATTCTCATCTGTGTAAGGTTTTTCTTCTATCGTATCGTCTATGATCAGGACTCCATTTTTTTCTTTTTCAAACTTTCGCACCTGAGGTTTTATGTATTTCCATAAGTCTTTTGATCCAAGATCGCTCTCTCTTAAAAATCTGCTAATTTTATCATGACTCACTTCTCCTTCTAATAACGCTTCAAGTCCTGTAGCAGTTGCGTATTTGTTTTGGCTGATGAGGTAATCTGTATAAATATCCAGCAATTGTTCTTGAGCCATTTTTTTCTCCTTAATCAGGAAAAAAATAGTGCTTTCAAAAAAATCTTTCAACTCAATTTTGCGTAAGGTGAATTAATAACTCACCTTACGCAAAAGAAGTCATTTGCTGTAAATTTCTCAGTTCCTCAAATGCCATTTGATTTGCTCTAACGATTAGTTTGTATTTCAATGAAAAATGATTTAACCTTGTTTTCACTCTCAATATTTCCAATTTACAATAGGCTACAATAGATGCAAATATGTGAGTCTTCTGTGTTTTTACAACTTTTGTGGGAGATTTCTCTAGACTTGCATTTTGTTTGATTGATTTGTGATACTCTTCTATTCTCCATCGTTTTTGATAGATCTCATAGACTTTTTCAGCATCAATTTCTAAGTCATTAGTAACAAGATATAATTCCCCTGTAGACCCATCTTCGTTTTTGAAGACCTTCTTCATTAGGCTCACAGGAAAAGAAAGGTCTTTTAACCAGACCTTTCTTTTTTCACCATCTTTGAGCTCTAGTGTCTTTAAATTTCGATACTTTCTTTTTCTCTTATCTTCTTCCGAAAAGGCCAATAAACGATTCGATTTAATTCCAAAAATAAACTTCTTATTCATTTCATATTCTATAAACTCCATGTTCTTCTTTGCTCCAAACCAATTATCTGCAAGGATATACTCAAAACATATTTTATTTTTTTGGGCTTGTTTTATCTGAGATCGAAACATCTCATTTTTTGTTGTCGATGATCTTCTCATTTCTTTTTTTGTCTTTACGTCACAGAAAATAAGTTCTTTATGAATAGTCTCTATTGAAACCGGAAAAGCTATATCATCGTAACGTACTAAACATGATAGAAGATTAACTCCTTTGATACATCTTCCTTTAGCATGAGAAAAATGCCAACAAATGATTTCATTCTCATCTGTGTAAGGTTTTTCTTCTATCGTATCGTCTATGATCAGGACTCCATTTTTTTCTTTTTCAAACTTTCGCACCTGAGGTTTAATGTATTTCCATAAGTCTTTTGATCCAAGATCGCTCTCTCTTAAAAATCTGCTAATTTTATCATGACTCACTTCTCCTTCTAATAACGCTTCAAGTCCTGTAGCAGTTGCGTATTTGTTTTGGCTGATGAGGTAATCTGTATAAATATCCAGCAATTGTTCTTGAGCCATTTTTTTCTCCTTAATCAGGAAAAAAATAGTGCTTTCAAAAAAATCTTTCAACTCAATTTTGCGTAAGGTAAATTAATAACTCACCTTACGCAAAAGAAGTCATTTGCTGTAAATTTCTCAGTTCCTCAAATGCCATTTGATTTGCTCTAACGATTAGTTTGTATTTCAATGAAAAATGATTTAACCTTGTTTTCACTCTCAATATTTCCAATTTACAATAGGCTACAATAGATGCAAATATGTGAGTCTTCTGTGTTTTTACAACTTTTGTGGGAGATTTCTCTAGACTTGCATTTTGTTTGATTGATTTGTGATACTCTTCTATTCTCCATCGTTTTTGATAGATCTCATAGACTTTTTCAGCATCAATTTCTAAGTCATTAGTAACAAGATATAATTCCCCTGTAGACCCATCTTCGTTTTTGAAGACCTTCTTCATTAGGCTCACAGGAAAAGAAAGGTCTTTTAACCAGACCTTTCTTTTTTCACCATCTTTGAGCTCTAGTGTCTTTAAATTTCGATACTTTCTTTTTCTCTTATCTTCTTCCGAAAAGGCCAATAAACGATTCGATTTAATTCCAAAAATAAACTTCTTATTCATTTCATATTCTATAAACTCCATGTTCTTCTTTGCTCCAAACCAATTATCTGCAAGGATATACTCAAAACATATTTTATTTTTTTGGGCTTGTTTTATCTGAGATCGAAACATCTCATTTTTTGTTGTCGATGATCTTCTCATTTCTTTTTTTGTCTTTACGTCACAGAAAATAAGTTCTTTATGAATAGTCTCTATTGAAACCGGAAAAGCTATATCATCGTAACGTACTAAACATGATAGAAGATTAACTCCTTTGATACATCTTCCTTTAGCATGAGAAAAATGCCAACAAATGATTTCATTCTCATCTGTGTAAGGTTTTTCTTCTATCGTATCGTCTATGATCAGGACTCCATAAGTCTTTTGATCCAAGATCGCTCTCTCTTAAAAATCTGCTAATTTTATCATGACTCACTTCTCCTTCTAATAACGCTTCAAGTCCTGTAGCAGTTGCGTATTTGTTTTGGCTGATGAGGTAATCTGTATAAATATCCAGCAATTGTTCTTGAGCCATTTTTTTCTCCTTAATCAGGAAAAAAATAGTGCTTTCAAAAAAATCTTTCAACTCAATTTTGCGTAAGGTGAGTCACAAATTGAATGGCTCAGCTCCCCTGCTTTCATTTCCCAAACGATAATGGGCTCTTCACTCAAGGCGAAGATTTCGTAGGGCAGATCTTCATTCCATGAAACAGAAAAGAAGAGATGACCTTCCGAAATCGTCGTAAGCATAATCCTTCTCCCCTCTATGGCCTTTTCCTTTTTTTCAACAGCAAAAAGAATTAAAGATCCTTTCTCAAGAAGCCACACAGCCCCCTTCTTTTGCAAATTGATCCGAAAATTAGCAGAAGCCTTGATTACAACCCCTTTTTTCGAAAAAATCGTCCTCATTCCTCTAACCTCTCACTTTCGATTAGATCAAGATAAACGCCTCCCAAGGATTTGAGTTCTTCGTGGTTTCCTCGTTCCACCACTTTTCCTTGGTCCAACACAATGATTTCATCACAGTCTTGTATTGTACTAAGTCGATGAGCCACCATGATCGCTGAGCACCCTCTTTTGCGAATGTGATTCATCACCTCTTTTTCTGTTCGAGAATCGAGAGCACTTGTAGCTTCGTCCATAATAAGAATTGCAGGACTGTAGAGGAGAGACCGGGCAATTTCGAGCCGTTGTCGCTGCCCGCCGCTTAAGTTGCGTCCTCCTTCAATTAGCTCTGTTTCATACCCATGAGGCCGCTGCAAGATATCAAAATGGATACAGGAATCTTGAGCTGCCTTAATAAGCATTTCATCAGGGACTGTGGGATCCCAAAGGGTAATGTTATCGCGAATTGTTCCGCTAAAAAGAAAAATATCCTGGTCCACACTAGCAAGAGAGCGCTGCATGATTTCCGGAACATATTCAGAGTAAGGCTTTCCGTCATAGAGAATCTTCCCTTTCCAAGGTTCAAGAAGTCCTGTCGAAAGCTTAGAAATAGTGGATTTTCCACAACCGGACGGACCTACTAGAGCTACTCTTTGCCCCGCCTTAATTCTAATGTTTAAATTTTCAATCAAGGGTGGAGCTAAAGGACTATAACCAAACGTTACATCTTGAAATTCTAAATACCCATCAAGCCTAACCCTTTCTTTTTCTTTCGCTTTTTCTTTTTGTAAATAGATTCGATCAATCGAGTTCTTTAATACATCATTAAGACGAAGCAGATCGACCTTTAAAAACTGAATAGTTTGTCCGAAGTTCACAAAGCGCGCCACAGGCTGCAAAAAACTAAGTAATAGCATCTGCAAGGCCATAAGTGTTCCAACAGTTAGGTTTCCTTCCATTGTTCGCCAACCACCAATCCCTAAAAGAGCAGTCAACGCAAATCCCTGAAAAAAGATCGGCGCTGTCGATAAGATGGCATCTTTTTGGCTGATTTCTTGCAAGGAGTTGATCTTATTTGCTCACCTTACGCAAAATTGAGTTGAAAGATTTTTTTGAAAGCACTATTTTTTTCCTGATTAAGGAGAAAAAAATGGCTCAAGAACAATTGCTGGATATTTATACAGATTACCTCATCAGCCAAAACAAATACGCAACTGCTACAGGACTTGAAGCGTTATTAGAAGGAGAAGTGAGTCATGATAAAATTAGCAGATTTTTAAGAGAGAGCGATCTTGGATCAAAAGACTTATGGAAATACATAAAACCTCAGGTGCGAAAGTTTGAAAAAGAAAAAAATGGAGTCCTGATCATAGACGATACGATAGAAGAAAAACCTTACACAGATGAGAATGAAATCATTTGTTGGCATTTTTCTCATGCTAAAGGAAGATGTATCAAAGGAGTTAATCTTCTATCATGTTTAGTACGTTACGATGATATAGCTTTTCCGGTTTCAATAGAGACTATTCATAAAGAACTTATTTTCTGTGACGTAAAGACAAAAAAAGAAATGAGAAGATCATCGACAACAAAAAATGAGATGTTTCGATCTCAGATAAAACAAGCCCAAAAAAATAAAATATGTTTTGAGTATATCCTTGCAGATAATTGGTTTGGAGCAAAGAAGAACATGGAGTTTATAGAATATGAAATGAATAAGAAGTTTATTTTTGGAATTAAATCGAATCGTTTATTGGCCTTTTCGGAAGAAGATAAGAGAAAAAGAAAGTATCGAAATTTAAAGACACTAGAGCTCAAAGATGGTGAAAAAAGAAAGGTCTGGTTAAAAGACCTTTCTTTTCCTGTGAGCCTAATGAAGAAGGTCTTCAAAAACGAAGATGGGTCTACAGGGGAATTATATCTTGTTACTAATGACTTAGAAATTGATGCTGAAAAAGTCTATGAGATCTATCAAAAACGATGGAGAATAGAAGAGTATCACAAATCAATCAAACAAAATGCAAGTCTAGAGAAATCTCCCACAAAAGTTGTAAAAACACAGAAGACTCACATATTTGCATCTATTGTAGCCTATTGTAAATTGGAAATATTGAGGGTGAAAACAAGGTTAAATCATTTTTCATTGAAATACAAACTAATCGTTAGAGCAAATCAAATGGCATTTGAGGAACTGAGAAATTTACAGCAAATGACTCCTTTTGCGTAAGGTGAGTTATTTGTATCAAATCCAACATAACTTGAAAAAGCATCTGACTCCGTTCCCGTTGCTTTGATTGTTTCGATTTGCTGAATCGCGCCAATCAAATCAGCTGTTACTTGAGACTGCTCCTTCTGAAGACGTGCGTAGATATCGGTACGTGACCGTTGAATGAGCTGCATGATTATTAAACTGCCAATCCCCGCCAAAATCCCAATTAACGCAACTACTACATCGTACATCAGCATCACAGCTCCATAGAAAATAACGAGAAGCAAATCAATTGTGGTTGTAGCAAGGGTACTCGTCAGCGTTTGTGCAACCTGATTGTTATATAAAGCCCGGTTGGCAATTTCGGCTGGATAGCGTTGGGCATAAAAAGAAATAGGCAGCCGCAAAATATGCCAAAGAAAGTCACTTGAAAACCGAATTGCCAACTTGGCATTAAGGCGATTTAAAAAATACTGTTGAAGCCAGGTTAAAATGCCTCCTAACATCATAGCAACCGCGATCCCGGTCAAGAACTGCGCTTTCCAGGGAAGAACGTTGGAAACGAGGATATTGTCGATAAAAATCCGGATAAAGACAGGAACAGATAACCCGGGAATGAGTAAGCAAATTCCTACGATCAAGATGTAAAAAAGCGAAAATCTGACCGGTTTTAAGCGCTGAATAAGATCCATCGCAACATTCGGCGCTTTTCCTCCCTCTTGAAAACTATCAGTCACTTCAAAATTTAAAACAACACCGGTATAACTATGATCAAACTCTTCATATGATACCTTCCTAGGACCAAAGGCAGGGTCATTAAGAAACACTTTATCCTTTCCGAACCCTTCGAGTACCACAAAGTGATTGTAATCCCAAAACAAAATACAAGGACGATTTCTTTCATAAAGCTCTGTGAGCCCCTCGTGCAATCCTTTTCCTTCAAGCCCATAAGCCTTCGCACATTGAATAAGGTTAAGTGCATTGCTTCCATCACGAGATACCCCACATTCAACCCGGAGTTTTTCTAACGGAACAAACCGACCGTAATTTGAGAGTAAGATAGAAAGACAAGCGGCACCGCACTCTGCATTTTCCATTTGAATAACTGTCGGTGTTTTGATACGCCAAAAGCGTTTAGGACGAGGAACCGTTTTCTCTCCCGACATCATAATATCCCGGGAATCAAGTAAGAAATCGGGCGTTTGCTCTCAATCGTAATCCGAACTGTTCCTAAAGAGCCGGGAGACAATTGATTCGGCGGTCCTTTTCCAAATGTCCATGCTATTCCTGACCGGTTTTTAGGATCGAGCTGAGGCTGAGTGACCACTAAAATCGCTGTCGAGCTAGAAGTCAGATCCGCTCTAAGCTTCTCTGAAGGAATCACCTTGAGCCGATCTGATGTTTTTGAGACCGCATAAGGAACAACCTCTGTTACCTTTCCTACAAGCTGTCCATATTTTTGAGCCTCAACGGCTCCAAGGTCAACTGTCGTATGCATGCCGTTTTTGATTCGTTCTCCTGCTTGGATCGGAATGAACGCATAAACTACTAGGTCAGTCGGAAAGACCTCGGTTTCAAACCAAAGCAACCCCTGCCCTACTTTTACCTGATCCCCTTTACTGACTTCAAGTTGAAACACCTTTCCATTTTTTGGAGCTAAGATCACCGTCCCCGATGAAATTTCCATAAGAGACTCTCCCTGCGAAACCTTTTGCTGAGCTTTAACAAAGACCTCTTGAACTACCCCTTGATCAGGGCTGCTTATTGAAAACTGGGCGTTAGGAGCAAGTAAAATTCCCTTCCCGGTAGTGATAATTGGAATTTCTCCCCAAACAGACCAAATTAAAATCCCTATAATTAGAGCAACAAGTGTTATAAGCACAATCCACCCTCTAAGTCTTACAACCACAAGCAATTTGTTTAGCTGTGCCGGAGAAGATAGCCTTTCAACTGTACTATGTCGGAAAAAATCGTGACCCATTTCACTCCTGTACCTTTATTCTCTTCATATCAAATTCGAAAAAAAATAGTAGTCCAAATTCCTCAATTCGCTATGGTAAGGGTATGAACGAAAAAGAAGACATTTCAGATCAGGTCAAGAAATGGAAAGCGGTTATTAGGGAAATTTGGGATGATCCTTCTCGAAAAAAAGCCTTATTCGAAAAAACCCGCCAAGTGCTTTCTCAACATGGGTTGACTTTTCCCGAAACGCAAAAGGTTCAGATTCATGAAAATACGGATCAGGTCTTACATCTAGTTATTCCCAAAAAAACCTCGAAACAACTATCCGATGATGTTTTAAGTCATATCGTAGCGGGCTTTTACTACGGCGGAGAGTAGTCTTTTATAATTAACCCTCTAGTTTAACTCCGGAGTGTTATATTTCATTGAAATTTTTCCTTCATTTATGGTATATTATTTGTATCTTACAGTAAAAAAGGGGCGTAAAAACATGAAAGAATTTCCAACTAAGCCACTTATGTGTTTTGAACTGATTAAGATTCTTCTTTCCCAAGGAGGACACGGGGTCTCTTTTTCTTTCTCGCCTTTACTAAGTAAGTTCACATTTATGGGGTATTAGCGTTTAACTCTTGATTCGCAAACAACATATTCCTGTTTTGTCAATCAAGAACCTAAGCTCCTTCTGACTTGAAGAAGTTTAAATTTTGAGCATATTATCGATGAACGGAGATAAGGTGTTAAAAAAGTATCTCCGATAACGATCTTCTCTTTTTTGATCGTTTTCAACAATACCGCTCCTTGCTTATAGCGATATCCCAACTCTCCGCTACAGCTACTCCGCTTAGGATCAAATTTGGGCAAAAGAAAGGCTTTAAATCGTAAAATGAGAGCTCTCAACACTTCCCGAAAAAGTTTCTGCCTCACAAAGAAAATCCTCGATCTAAAAAATATTCTTAAGTTGGTCGAAGATCGATTGAGCTAAAAACCCCTTTCACATAAAATCCTATTTTTCTTTTTAAACTATGTAAAGAAGGTGATAACCGATGACTTTTAAACAACCAGATCTTCCTTATGACTTAAACGCTCTCAAGGGCTTTGCTTCTGAAGAGCAAATGGACTATCATTATAATAAACACCATGCGACCTACTTTAAGAAGTTAAACGGACTTGTAGAAGGAAAATCAGAAAGTGAAAAAACACTCGAAGAAGTTGTAAAGTCATCTTCCGGGGGAATTTTTAACAACGCGGCTCAAGCTTGGAACCACACCTTTTTCTGGGACTGCCTTTCTCCAAATGGCGGTAGCACCCCTAAAAGTGACGTTAAAGCGGCAATTGAGCGCGACTTTGGCAGTTATAAGGACTTCATTTCAAAATTTTCGACAGCAGCGGCAGCTCTTTTTGGTTCGGGTTGGGCTTGGCTTACATCTGATGCTCAAGGAAAGTTGGAAATTATGCCACTAAGCAATGCTGATAATCCTCTAAAACATGGCAAAACGCCCATTTTGACTCTTGATGTATGGGAACATGCCTACTATATTGATTACCGTAACGAACGTCCTCGCTTTATTGAGCAGTTCTATGATTTTATTCATTGGGACTTTGTCGAAAAGTGCTATAAGAACCGATAAGGAATTGATGTGAATCAAGAGAAAAAACAACTGCTAAAACTATTAGATAAAATTGGAGAAAAGCAAAAGGAAATCTCCGAATGCCAGACATATTACCAATCCCTAGAACACTTCATCGAGAAAAAAAGAAAGGGAAATACGAACCCGGAAGAAATGAATGATCTTATGAATGAAGTGAGTATTCTCAACCAAGAGTTCGAAGCAAAGACAGATATCCTTTATGAGGATCTCAATGAGATCCTCACTAAAGGACACGATTTAGCTAAAAAAATTGGGCATGAAATTGCCCATGACTTTAATAAACTATGGGATTACATGACTAATTCAGCTAAGCACAATGTTAAATTCGAACGTGTCTTAAGCGATATCGATTATATCAAGCAGAACTTTTTGAGTTAATTATCTTCTATCTGTTCTAAATAGCTCAATCTGTAGAGTTTATTAAGTTATTGATCTTGAAACATCCGCGTTTCTAAAAACTTCTCGATCCTCTATGACGGAGGAAAAAGCACTCATCTGTGGATGAGCGCTTTTCCCGGCCCCGCTGTTTCCGTTTGGGGATAAGGTTTATCCCACATCCCTTTTTGAGCAGCTCTTCGTAATTATAGCTAAACTGATTTAAAATAGTAATGATTTACCCCAATCTTTCAGCTGCCTTTTAGGTCCTTAAAATCTTCCCTTGTCTCATGGACAATGTTGTCGATTGTAAGAACCCAAAATCCAGCAAAAATCTTTCGCTTAAATCGTTACTATTTTGAATCAATTCAGCTATACTATCGCTATAAGCCCGGTCTCCATAGATTTTAGGCCCTTTTAACTCTTTAAAATTAAAAAGCTTAAATGCAGAGATATCTGCAGCATGTCCTGGAGTAAAAAGAAGTTGAATGGGAACTCCTTCATGAGTCACAATCACGTGAACTTTGCTTCCCAAAAATAACTTTTTTTGGAAGCGGTGTAACCATGAAAGCGTTTCTCTGTAAACAGCTTGTAACGAAAAATTTTATTATTTTGACAAGCCGCTACAGGGAAACTATCCACAACTAACCTTTTGCTGTGAGGTTTTTTTTAAGATGCCCTCCCAAACAATCGAGGGGATCTGCTGGATCCTCCTCACCAAGCGGCTCCGACTGATCAAGCAGCTAAAATATCCGATGATATGCAATCGCCTATTCGGGTGATTGCATAGTTACAGCGGCAGTAGAGAGCAGAAATCATCACAAACGTGATGATTTCTGTATGAGTCATTGTCAGCTAAACAATAAATAAAAATGGCTTCTTCTTCCATATTTTCTCCTAGAGGTTAAAAGAAAATATACACAGCAAGGTTCCCTTTATCATCTACATAAATAGGCAATCTTTTATGGAGCGCTAAAGAGAAAAATTAGTAGCACGCGGGGGTAATACCAACTCCAAAAAATAAAGTTGCAAATTGAGTTGAAGATTTTTATGAAAAAAGATCAAGAGGAATTTGTGGCTTTATTTTTTGAAATTGGTATAACTAACTTCCTTGCATTAATAATAAAAAAGTCATAAAAGATGTTTTTAAGGGTCAGTGAGTAACTCACCTTACGCACGAAGAGTGAGTAAGAAAAGGTCAGGATGAAAGAGTTTCAGTACCGCTTACAAAATACCGAAATTAGCTTATGGTTTCTAGTCTTTTTTGCAATCTTGAATCCCATTTTTGGGTCTGATGTGGGTCGAGTAATCTCTGAAAAATGCTATGAAATGCCTGATGCAAAAGAAACTCGTACTTATGAAGACATTGTATTGGATTGTGGAGATTATGGTCATGCTAACTTCACTGTCAGCTTACCCGAGTACATTCCAGAAGAAGGCATCCCTTGTATCTTGATCATTGGAGGACTTATGACGGGGCGTGAAAGTCTTGAGTTTGTTCCCGATCATGGTCAGTATATTCTTGTTGCTTATGAATATACAGATACACTTAAAAGCTTGCGCAATGTCAATGTGCTATGGCATATCTTTTCAGTCCGTAAAGCCGCCATAGAGGTTGCACCCCAGCTCGTTGAAATTGTTAAGTATCTCAAAAAACAGCCCTATCTCAATAAAGAACCAATTAGCCTTATGGGGTATAGCTTTGGTGCGGTGTTCATGCCCGTGACTTATGTGTATGCTCAGAATGAAGATGTTGCTCTGGGACCTGGTGTTTTAGCTTATGGAGGAGCGGGAGCTTACTGCTTATTCAATGCCAATCTACCCGGACCAAAGTGGATACGTAGGCCAGTTGCTAGTTTAGCCGCAGCAATTTTCAAACCGATAGACCCTATAATTTATTCTCCCGAAATGAAAGGAGAGTTTCTCCTTATTAACGGAATTTATGATTCTCAAATCCCTATGACATGTGCTAAAAAACTCCAGAATCTTGTTCCAGAGCCTAAGATGATTATCAACCTTGAGACAGAGCACATGCATCCCGATAATGTGGAGCTTACCCTCCACTTGATCAAAATTAGCCGCAAATGGCTAGAAGAAAAACGGAACGATAAACGCTAATCATTTCCATCAATTGTTGTGGTTTTTTTTGCTGCAAGAATAGGGAACATTCAAGCTTTTTCCTATTTGTTTAGTGTGTTTATCGAGTGACTCAGAGGAAGCTAGATCGTTTTTCAATCTCTTTAATCTGTTCTTCAGTTAGCGTTTGTAAAATGATCCAAGGATTGCGCGTTAATATCCTATCGATTCTATTCCGGAGTTCATCAGCAAAAGAACTAGAGACGCAGCGTAAGTTCAGTGTTAGGGTATAGAGGGTGTTGCTATAAATCCCATTTCCAACCCACAATTTCCGGCATATCTTCACCGTGTTCATAGATATAGGATTTATGCCTCTCTAGTTTTTGCTTACATTCAGTAATGAAATCTCCCGAAACCGACTTCATACGAGGTATGCGATGCAACACTTCCATGGCTAGGTGAAAGCGGCTCATATGGTTACAAACCACCATATCGAACGGAGTAGTTGTAGTACCCTCTTCGATATAACCGCGAACATGAAAGCGCTGGGGTAGATTGCGCTTATAAGTCAATTCATGAATAACTCGTGGATGTCCGTGGAATGCAAAAATAACCGGAATCTCTTTGGTGAAAAGCTCTTCAAATGTTTCTTCATCAAACCCATGAGAATGGCGCAAGTGAGGAAGTAAGGAGAAAAGATCAACAACGTTGATCATACGAATCTTGAGATTGGGAAATTCTTTGCGCAAGATCGTAATGGCAGCAAGCGTTTCTAGTGTTGGGATATCTCCGGCTGATGCCATTACCACATCAGGCTTACCCGCATCATTGCTGGCCCATTCCCAGATCGATGCACCTTTCTTGCAATGTTCCTTGGCTTCACTTATTGATAGCCATTGGGGCATTACTTGCTTACCTGAGACGATCAAGTTGATATAGTTTTTCGTGCGAAAGCAATGATCCCCGACACATAGTAAACAGTTAGCATCAGGTGGCAAATAGATACGTGCAACCGAGGTTTTTTTTTGCATGACTGATTCGATAAAACCGGGCCCTTGATGGCTGTAACCATTGTGATCTTGACGCCATGTATGCGACGTGAGTAAATAGTTCAATGATGCGATTGGCTTCCTCCAGGAAAGCTCTTGACAGGCTTTAAGCCACTTTCCATGCTGATTGAGCATTGAATCCAGTATCAGCGCAAATGCCTCATAACAGGGAAATAGGCCGTGACGCCCGGTTAATAAATAGCCCTCAAGCCATCCTTGGCACAGGTGCTCACTGAGTACTTCCATAACGCGTCCATCATGTGCCAGTGCCTCGTCGCTATCAAATATCTCACCTAAATAGGTACGCCCCGTCACATCAAACACATGGTTTAGACGATTTGAATTGGTTTCATCGGGACAAAAGAGTCGAAAATTATTGTTATTCTGCTTGAAAATATCACGGACATATTTACCGAACTCTCGCGTTGCTTCGCCAACCGTCTGTCCTCGACCCATAATCTGCACAGCATACTGTGTGTGATCAGGTAGTTCGAGATTTCTGAGGAGTAAGCCGCCATTCGCTTCAGGTATTCCCCCCATCCGAAGCTCTTTAGGAGGGACCTGAGAGAGAACATTAGGATTGGGATGCCCCCAATCATCAAAAAGTTCTTCAGGTTTGTAACTTCTCAACCAATCTTCAAGTATCTTCCTGTGTTCGTCATTGTCAATGACGTCAGAAAGAGGCACTTGATGTGAACGGAATGTGCCCTCTATTTGTTTTCCATCGACTACTTTCGGTCCGGTCCATCCTTTAGGAGTACGCATGATAATTAAAGGCCAATCAACAACATTTCCGCCCCCTTTTATTTTTCCCTCCTGTTGAATGTGGCAGATTTCGCCATAAGCCCAATCGAGAGCCTCCCAAAAGATCTTATGAAGTACTCGGGGATCATCACCCTCAACAAATCGAGGCCGATAGCCGCATCCTTTGAAAAAAGCCCCCACTTTTTCATCGGACATTCGTCCAAATATTGTCGGTCCAGATATCTTATATCCATTAAGATGAAGGATCGGTAAAACAGCACCATCTCTTGCCGGATTGATGAATTTGTTTGACTGCCAGCTAGTGGCAAGAGGTCCTGTTTCGGCTTCGCCATCACCAACCACACAAACAGCAATAAGTTTGGGATTATCAAGAATCGCCCCATAAGCATGAGCTAGCGAGTAGCCCAATTCTCCTCCTTCATGGATCGAACCCGGAGTTGGGGGGCTGACATGACTCGGAACACCTCCCGGCCAAGAAAAGTCTTTCATCAACTTTTCAATTCCCGACAAATCCATTGAAAGCTCCGGATAAGTTTCGGCCATACACCCTTCTAAAAAGACATTGGCTCGGAGTGCGGGACCACCGTGTCCGGGACCGGTAATATATAGAATCTTAGCTTGAGTGTCTTGAATAAGCCGATTTAGGTGAGCATAGATAAAGTTCAGCCCAGGCGATGTGCCCCAATGACCTAGCAAACGCTTTTTGATATGCCCAGGTTTTAGAGGCTCTTTAAGTAGGGGATTCTTTTTAAGATAGATCTGACCTACTGACAGATAGTTAGCAGCCCGAAAATAAGCATCAAGTTTTTCTAATCGAACTTCATCAACTTTTCCCATATCGATTGCCTCTCTCTCTCTTTGTCTTATAAACCTTTTTGGATTATTGGAAAGAAAAATGAACGGTGTTCTTTCAGAGAGTGTTGCAAGCTACTGTTTTACAAACTATAAATTATTTACTCACTTTACGCACAAAGGGTGAGAGGAGAGTTTTGTTATTTTAACTCCTATTGGGTTACGAAAAACGCAATTCTAATTCATGAATACAGTAAGCATTTTTTAAGCCTCTGATAATCAAAGGAATCCATTTATCCTCCACCGGGCGTGCGTAAAGTGAGTTATTAAAGAACCTTTAATTTTGGGTGGCTTGAGAGCCGGTCTTCTTTCGGCTCTAGCGGATAAGGAGGATTCGCTCGAAAACCGCACCCCTTCAAAATTTTTGGATAACCAAAATGCTCAACAATTGGCCACCGCCGACAGATCAAAGGGCGTAAGCGGTACTGGCTGCAAGAGCCGTCTTTCTTTAAGTAACGACACCCCATCACATACATTTTTTTCTTTTCGTAAAGATGAGGTTCTTTATAACGCAGATAAAACCCATTTACTTGAGTATACCAAAAGTAAAAAAGGTGACCAAAAAGGGTTTTAGAATATTCGATAAGAATGTAGTGGCAGCAGTTTCCTCTCTTCAGGCATTTACCTTCGCGTTTGAAAGGTGGGCGAATGATTTTTTTTGCGGTCCTCTGCATGCAATGGTCGATGAGAACAAAAGGGAGCACAACCCACTTAAGAGGTTGTCGAATGAAAGCTGGCAGCCACTGCTTAGGCCTGTTATCAGTAGGCTGGGCCGGCTGCTGAGTCGCTTCAGCAGCTTCTTCTAAGAGATCCTCTAAGATCTCCGACTGAACTGAATAATAAGGCTTTCCTTTAAACATAGGACTATCAAAATGAAGCAAAATAAGACTTTTGTCAAGGGGTTGCTAATTATGGATATAAAGTGCTAATTTATTAGTTTTTTCACTAAATTAAATATTTAATAAAAAAGCCCTTTATCATACTGATAAACAATCTGTTCGGTTTATCTTTAAAAACTTATGAATTAGTCTATAATCGGACTGTTGCAAGCTATCATTTTACGGTCTAAAACCTTTCTTTCATCTAAATTTAATCAATACCTAACTCACCTACTATAAATAGAATATGTCAATTTAGCTCTGGATCGAATTTCGAAAAAACCAGGTATTTATCTCAAAAAAGCGCAGCTCGCAACAGTCCCGTAATGATCACTGCTAACTTTATAGATACTTATTTATAAGTTATTTAAAAACTATTGCTTATTAATTTTTTTCTAAAATTAGCACTCTAATTTTTTTTTCAACGAAAGCCTCAAAATAAATCGATGTAGAGCCCAATAAATTCAATAAATTAATTAGATAATAAATTTCAAATGATTCATTATCAACAGATAAAATAACTATTTTTAATAAATTAGTTGAATAATTTCATAATTGCATTTATAATAAATATTAAGAGAAGATATATAATAGTTAAAATAAAGGATATAAAAGATGCTATTGGATGAGAAAATTTTCGAATCAGAAGAATTATCAAAAAAAATCGAATTCGTGACGCTTCAATCTTCTGAAAGACGGGATGAAGAAATTCGTTATAAAAATGTCAAT
>RDPX01000121.1:942212-970486 GCA_003991215.1 Morbakka virulenta
AAATTCGTTATAAAAATGTCAATCGAAAGCTCATTATTTTCGATTTAAGCGATATTCAAATGATGCTCGCTTTAGGTAAAATGCTGCGCCCTTATGGAATACAAGAAAACTTCGAGAATAAAATGCTGGTTTCTAAAGTAAATGCTTTCCGTATCTGGGCTGAAAAGAAAATCGCTAAAAGAGCAGAAAACTTCTTACGCATGCTCTATCTGAAACATCCGGAAAAATTTTCAAAAGTTGAGTATGAAAATTCTAAAAAGAAAAGTATGAAACTTCTTAAATGCAACTACATCTTGAGTGAAATGACATCTCAGAAAAGCATTTCGCTTAAGGATGAGCGTGAAGATCACTTGTCGCAACTTAACGACTTTAAAGAGCGCTTCACCGGTGAAGAGCAAAGACTTCTTCTCCAAGAGAATGTGATGAAAGACCTCACTCACGACGACCGTGAACCCGAACAAAGCCTTCTTGAAATGCATACAGAAAACTCATAAGCACTTTTTTGAACAGGTACATTTTTAAGGCCTCGAGTTATATCGAGGCCTTTTTTAATAAATATTTGTGTTGCAAATATTCTCTCGTTTGTTAATATATTGTCCTAAAATGACAGGTTATGGATAACGCGGCTGAAGCCAAAAAATTTTCTTGGGTCCAAAAAATCTGGCCTGTTAAACGTTTCGAACTCAAAAAAGTCATACCTCTTCTCCTTCTCAAATTTCTTGCTTCAATCATTTATGCAATTCTAACATGTATGAAAGACACGCTTATCGTCACAGCCAATCAATCTGGTGCCGAGGTTATTCCCGTCTTAAAAGGTTGGCTTGTATTCCCCCTCTCTATTCTTTGTGCCGTTGCCTATACAAAACTCAGTAACCATTTTAAGCGCTCTACCCTCTTCTACTCGATTATCTCTGTCTTCCTTGTTATCATCTTCTTATATGGCTTTGTTCTTTACCCCAATTTCGATATTTTATCTCCACACGAATCAGCAAACTGGCTAACAGATAAGTTCGGGATTCAATATATGCACTGGATCTCGGTCTATCGCAACTGGATCCATTCACTCTTCTTCGTAACGGCTGAACTGTGGGCACAAGTCGTCATCTTAACTCTTTACTGGGGCTTTGCTAATCATATTTGCCAAGTTAAAGAAGCTAAGCGCACTTATACCCTCTTTATTGCAGCAGGAGACCTCGGCCCCCTTCTTGCCGGACCCCTAACTCTATATTACGTAACTAAGTACACGGGACAGGAATTTACCCTCACACTTCAAGCCCTGATTTCTTATGTTTTAGTTTGTGGAATGCTTATTTTGATTCTGTACTGGTGGATCAACCGATACGTCCTAACTGATAAGCGCTATTATAATCCTTTAATTACCAAGCACTCACTCAATGAGAAAACTAAACTAACCTTAAGAAAAAGTCTGAAGCACATTTTCTCTTCAAAGTATCTTCTCTCAATTGCTATCCTAGTTATCGGATGCGCTCTGACAATTAACATGGTGGAAGTGTCTTGGAAAGCTCACCTCAAAATGCTCCACCCCAAACCCGAAGATTATCAGGCTTTCATGGCTAAACTGACCTTCATTGTAGGTATTGTCGCTCTTATTACAGTCCTCTTTTTTGGAGGTAGCCTACTTAGGGTGTTTGGCTGGCATTTCAGCGCTCAGATTACTCCTATTGCAGTTGGAGCCACAGGTATTATTTTCTTTAGCCTATGCCTGTTTAAAGACCATTTAAATCCCCTTACTTCACTACTTGGGATGACACCTCTTACCCTCATAGTCTTATTCGGAGCTTTTCAAAATATTGTCAGTAAGGTCGTGAAGTATTCGTTCTTCGATCCGACAAAAGAGATGGCCTATATTCCACTTGATCAAGAATCTAAGGTAAAAGGCAAAGCTGCGATCGAAATGGTGGGATCACGATTAGGGAAATCCAGCTCATCTTGGATTCAAATTTTTTTCATCCAAATTGCTGGAACAGGTTCGATCCTATCTACCACACCTTACCTCCTCCCAATTGTCTTTGGTGTGACGGCCTACTGGAGCTATTCTATTCGATACTTGAATAGAGAGCTCCAAATAAAAGAAGAAACAATGATTGCCGAACAAGAACAAGCAGCAAAAAAAGATCAAGAAAACCAAACAATTCAACCAACTGCCCAGCCTGGACTTACCTCATAAATATCAATCCTTCCAAACAAATTGAATGAGTTATCATTGAACTTTTTGAATATATCGGAAGATGGGACTTGGGCACTCTTAGTGTTAACCCTCACTCCACGACAAAAAATAATTGAAAGCAAATATAGCTAAACTGATTCAAAATAGTAATGATTTACCCGAATCTTTCAGCTATATACTCGGTTTAAACAGTGGAGTGAATCAGGATGGTTTTGGAAATTATTGCAGAGGCTTCAAGCAAAAAAGTTAATAACTCACCTTACGCAAAATTGAGTTGAAAGATTTTTTTGAAAGCACTATTTTTTTCCTGATTAAGGAGAAAAAAATGGCTCAAGAACAATTGCTGGATATTTATACAGATTACCTCATCAGCCAAAACAAATACGCAACTGCTACAGGACTTGAAGCGTTATTAGAAGGAGAAGTGAGTCATGATAAAATTAGCAGATTTTTAAGAGAGAGCGATCTTGGATCAAAAGACTTATGGAAATACATAAAACCTCAGGTGCGAAAGTTTGAAAAAGAAAAAAATGGAGTCCTGATCATAGACGATACGATAGAAGAAAAACCTTACACAGATGAGAATGAAATCATTTGTTGGCATTTTTCTCATGCTAAAGGAAGATGTATCAAAGGAGTTAATCTTCTATCATGTTTAGTACGTTACGATGATATAGCTTTTCCGGTTTCAATAGAGACTATTCATAAAGAACTTATTTTCTGTGACGTAAAGACAAAAAAAGAAATGAGAAGATCATCGACAACAAAAAATGAGATGTTTCGATCTCAGATAAAACAAGCCCAAAAAAATAAAATATGTTTTGAGTATATCCTTGCAGATAATTGGTTTGGAGCAAAGAAGAACATGGAGTTTATAGAATATGAAATGAATAAGAAGTTTATTTTTGGAATTAAATCGAATCGTTTATTGGCCTTTTCGGAAGAAGATAAGAGAAAAAGAAAGTATCGAAATTTAAAGACACTAGAGCTCAAAGATGGTGAAAAAAGAAAGGTCTGGTTAAAAGACCTTTCTTTTCCTGTGAGCCTAATGAAGAAGGTCTTCAAAAACGAAGATGGGTCTACAGGGGAATTATATCTTGTTACTAATGACTTAGAAATTGATGCTGAAAAAGTCTATGAGATCTATCAAAAACGATGGAGAATAGAAGAGTATCACAAATCAATCAAACAAAATGCAAGTCTAGAGAAATCTCCCACAAAAGTTGTAAAAACACAGAAGACTCACATATTTGCATCTATTGTAGCCTATTGTAAATTGGAAATATTGAGAGTGAAAACAAGGTTAAATCATTTTTCATTGAAATACAAACTAATCGTTAGAGCAAATCAAATGGCATTTGAGGAACTGAGAAATTTACAGCAAATGACTNTATGTGAGTCTTCTGTGTTTTTACAACTTTTGTGGGAGATTTCTCTAGACTTGCATTTTGTTTGATTGATTTGTGATACTCTTCTATTCTCCATCGTTTTTGATAGATCTCATAGACTTTTTCAGCATCAATTTCTAAGTCATTAGTAACAAGATATAATTCCCCTGTAGACCCATCTTCGTTTTTGAAGACCTTCTTCATTAGGCTCACAGGAAAAGAAAGGTCTTTTAACCAGACCTTTCTTTTTTCACCATCTTTGAGCTCTAGTGTCTTTAAATTTCGATACTTTCTTTTTCTCTTATCTTCTTCCGAAAAGGCCAATAAACGATTCGATTTAATTCCAAAAATAAACTTCTTATTCATTTCATATTCTATAAACTCCATGTTCTTCTTTGCTCCAAACCAATTATCTGCAAGGATATACTCAAAACATATTTTATTTTTTTGGGCTTGTTTTATCTGAGATCGAAACATCTCATTTTTTGTTGTCGATGATCTTCTCATTTCTTTTTTTGTCTTTACGTCACAGAAAATAAGTTCTTTATGAATAGTCTCTATTGAAACCGGAAAAGCTATATCATCGTAACGTACTAAACATGATAGAAGATTAACTCCTTTGATACATCTTCCTTTAGCATGAGAAAAATGCCAACAAATGATTTCATTCTCATCTGTGTAAGGTTTTTCTTCTATCGTATCGTCTATGATCAGGACTCCATTTTTTTCTTTTTCAAACTTTCGCACCTGAGGTTTTATGTATTTCCATAAGTCTTTTGATCCAAGATCGCTCTCTCTTAAAAATCTGCTAATTTTATCATGACTCACTTCTCCTTCTAATAACGCTTCAAGTCCTGTAGCAGTTGCTTATTTGTTTTGGCTGATGAGGTAATCTGTATAAATATCCAGCAATTGTTCTTGAGCCATTTTTTTCTCCTTAATCAGGAAAGAAATAGTGCTTTCAAAAAAATCTTTCAACTCAATTTTGCGTAAGGTGAGTTACTTATCTCTTCGCTGATCTCTAGAAGCTTTTTCTCCACCTTTCTATCCAATAAAGCCTTCCTATACTTTACGGGAAAAACGATATGATAATGAGTTTGATAAGCACAATGGCTTGCTTTTCTTACTTCCATCCATCTGAGAATATCTCAAGTTAACTTTCTTTCCCCGTGGCAAGCCACGGGAAAATAACAAGTTTTATTGAAAGATCAAAATATTTTCTCGTTCTTCAAACCGGTTAAGTAAAAGAAGGTTTGTTTCAAAAGAAAATTCGTCAACAAGGGTGTAAAGTACACGGATTTCTTCGACTTCTGGACATTCTTTCTCACAAATTAGAGCTTCAATTTCCACATAAGGTTGCGTATACACACCTTCGGTGAAAAAATTGATATCCTTAATAGCCTGAACTTGAATCGTTGAGGCCTGATCACTAAGCAGCTGAATACGAACAAAGAGCTTTTGGTCCCTTTTACGTTTTTCTACTGCAATTCGAATTTTTTCATGCGATCCTTCTGTCTCAGTATATCCTTGCTTCATCTTCATCCCATGAGCAATCATTAGGTCTTCTAAATTCAAAAGGGCGGTTTTACGCACAAAATCCTCCCAAATTTTCTTCTGACTCTGAGTGGGTTCATTAAGGAAGGCGGGATAAATGAACTGAAAATAGATCGTCGCCCCTCCTTCAGTATTGAGACCAACCCAAAGTTGATAGTACTTCCGTCCTTTCGGACCTCTAGCCTGGAGTTCTCGATAAGGAAAGATTCCCCATTTTCCTTTATTCATCTTAATTTCAGTAAAACCTGCTGCCGTTAGGTCATTGGGATTACAGTCACAGCTAAAACGGTCTAATCCAATTTGAGAAACAGTCGTTGAGATTTGGGCACGAATCAAACAATCACTTAGAATCGCATCATCTTCAAAGTACTCATCAATGTTTTTTTTATAGCCCCAATAATAGCCCTGAGTAAAGTAAGGGTCACCTTCCATATTCCCTAAGGTAAAATATTCGGGTAAACGAGGATCAACAAGTGGGGGATGGACAACATAAGGAAGCAGTTCTAAAATTCGAATCTCTTTTTTTTGATCAACATCGATCTTGTGCTGCGCCTGACATGCTCCAGCCATTGCTAGAGCAAAGACCACTAACCACCTCATCATCGACCTATTTCCTCTCCAAAGATATGCAATTACTTTCTATTTTAGTCCCTTACAGTTTTTCGCGCTAGAGTTGATTTAACAATATCAACTTGCTATAATTGTTAAACAATGAAAAACCTTCTTTTTATCTTAATAGCGTTTCCCTCTTTTTTATGCGCTGAGCCTAACTCTCATGAACTATGGAACCACCCCTGGTTTACAGGGCCCTTATTAGCTCCAAGCGCATCAATCAATGCTCCTGGAATTGTAACTTGGCAACCTTATCTGTTCATTACAAACCAGTTTGGAAAATTCGACAAGCACTGGACCCATCAAAAAGTCCCCAATGTTTGGACCATTCAAACCCTAATAGATATCACCTATGGCATTTTTACTTTCATGGATTTAGAGGTAACTCCAGCTTTCAGCTATACTACGCAAGAAGGCTCTTCCTCTATTCGGATCAACGACGCCCCTTTATTTTTAGGAATTCAAGCTTTGCACGATATCCCAGGAACGCCGATTCCAGACTTATGCATCCAAATTAAAGAGCTATTTCCTCTTGGCCAATATGACAAACTCAACCCTAAGAAGAATGGAACAGATGCTTCAGGACAGGGGTCCTATCAAACAGGAATCGACCTTAACTTCCAAAAAGTATTCAAAATAGGATTCGAACAATACTTTCGACTACGCTGGAGTCTTGGAACTTTTTTTTATCGCACGCCTGTTCATATTAAGGGGATCAGTATTTATGGTGGAGCCCCCAATACCAGAGGAAAGGTCTTTCCCGGACAGTATTTCATCGTCTATATCTCAGGAGAATACACTATCACTCATCACTGGGGATTTGCGTTTGATATTGAATATAACTTTACCCGCCATGACCATTTTATTGGAAAACAAGGGACTGATGAAACCGGAAAAAAAGCCCATGTTGGCAATCCTCTTAGTCAACAAATTAGTTTTGCTCCTGCAATCGAATACAATTATAGTCAAAACTTTGGACTCATCGGGGGTTTTTGGTTTACCCTAGCAGGAAAAAATAGCCCTCAATTTGTTAGCGGCACCATTTCTGCAGTAATTAGTTATTAATGCCCCGGAGTGCCACTAATTTTTCTGCAGAAGCAAATAGAATTGACGTAGATATAAGCTTAAGCGTCGAACCAAGGTGAACCGCCTCGGCGAAGACATGTTATAGCGCATTAGATGCGTTAATTCTAGCAGCCTATGCGGCGCTAAGATGACCTCCTATAAGCTTGTCAGCAGAGGTTTTAAAATTAAAAAGCCTAAATGCAGAGATATCTGCAGCGTGTTCTGGAGTAAAAAGAAATCTTAGCTGAAAAGATCAAGCCCAATTCTCCAAATTATTTTTGATAAAGAGATTATTGCAAGCTGCGCTTTTTTGAGGTAAATACTTAGCCACAGCTAATTTAGCATGCTCTATTTAGAATAGGCCAGTTAGCTGCATATCAAATTTGGGCAAAAGAAAGTGTTTGGACAGCCCCATAAATGGTATTATGCCACTAAAACTGTCTTGGAAGCATCTCAATATGTAAATCATCATACTGGTCAGCATGAGCCTTCAAAAGATTAAAACCTTTCTCCGAGATATTTGGACAATCTCTGATATGAAGAACGCGCAGAGGTAGGCGTTGAAGATAATCCACCCCTTTATCTGTCAACCTCGGCATTGAAAGTAAGTAAAGTCCTTTTAGAGGAGAGTTTTTAAGTTTTTTAAAAGCCTGATCTGTTAAGTGATCACAATTTTCGAGTGTGAGAAAGCGCAAGAATTGAATATTCTGTGTTAAGGAAAGAAAATCCTCATCGGTCAATCTCTCACAATCAAGTAAAAAGAGATAGGTTAAAGGAAGCTGATCTAAACAATCTCGAATACCACATCTTGTGATTTGAGAAAAGGAAATTTGCAGACTGATTAGCTTTGGAAATAAACGAGGTAGCTTTTTAAGCCCCACAGCAGTCAAAGGTGTACGACTAATTAATAAGGTTTTAAGAGTCTCATAAGATCGCTCCATCTGCTTGAAAGTCTCATCCGATATAATATCAAGTCCGTTTAAACTTAGCGTTTCAAGCTCTGTTGCTTGATCAAGAAGTTTAGGAAAAACCTGTTCGGTTAAGAGTAAGCACCCAGAAAGATCAAGAGCTGCTAAAAACTGGCACTCTCTTACAGCAGACAAAATACCATGGTCAGAGATTTTTAGGTTTTCATTAAGTGATAACCGCCCAAGAAAAGGATTCATACGTGCAACTTCTTTTAGCACTTCATCAGTGAGAGCAGGGTGATGAGGCAAATTAAGCGAGTAAAGAGGGCTCTTTTCCTTGACTTCAGAGAGCAAGGCTTCTTCAGAGAGCTTTGGAGAGGGACTTAGATGAACTACTTGGCTTGGACTCTCTTTTGCAATTAATTTTTGATAGGAAGGAGGGAGAAAGGCTTGATTGTCATAGAGGTGATATAAGAAATTGCGGTAAGTGCGGAAGTCTTTTTTTAAATGTGCTTCGATTTCGGGAAGCTGACCTGCTAAGTTGACTTTTTCAAATGGATCTTTTTTAATATTATAAAGGTCAAGTCTTTCATCTCGATTAAAAAAAATCCCTTTGTAAGCACCTTGTCGACAACAAATTTCAGGTCCTTCAGAAGCAGGGTTATGGAAGAAAAAGGTCCGTTTTTCGCTTTTCCTCTGAAGAGAATGCCCCATACTGACATTAAATCCTTGGATATGGAGCATATCCATCAATGTAGGTAACAGATCAAAATGACAACTAGGTGTTTCAATCATTTGAGGTTTCTGATCCCACCCATCGGAAAAGATGAGTAAAGGCACATGAAAGTTTTCTTCGGCATGCCCCTGTCGAAAGTCATATCCTTCCTCGTATTTTCCAAAACAAATCCCATGATCCCCTAAAATAAAAAGCAGAGTTTTTTTCATCAGTTTTCTTTCTCTCAATTGACGGATGAATTCTCCCAAACAGTGGTCCGAATAATGGAGAGTCTTAAGGTAACGTTGATAAAAATCTCCACCTTGATCAGAAAAATCCGGGGCTTCATAATCTGTTGGCAAAATCCAGGGATGGTGATTGCTAATCGTAAACAGAGAATAAAATTGTGGATGATCGGCATGCTTTTCGAAGTGCTCAACCGTATAGTCAAGCAAGTATTCATCTGGTATCCCCCAAGATGTTACTTTTGCTTCAGGAAAGCGTTGACAGATCTCTTTCTTATCGGCAAGTGTTTCTACTCCCCTATGGGTCAAAAAAGCACGTAAATTCCCGCTTGTCAAACTTGCTCCCGTAAAACAATTGGTATGATAGCCAGCATTTTTCATTACATCATTGATCCCGATTAAGGGAAGTTGTGGATTGATCTCATTTACGAGATCTATATAAAAGGGTACTCCATAAAGAGCTGAAACAGCAGCGCGAATTGTCAAGATTGAGTTCGAATAGAATTGGGAAAACAATGTCCCTTTTTCTGCTAAGGCATCAAAGTTTCGGGTCACTCCAAGATGAGATCCTAAACAGCCCACTTCTTTCGCTCGAAAGGATTCAAGAAAGAGGAACATAACATGGGGTCTTTCCCCTTTCTCAATTTTCAAGTTGAAGGCTTTATCTCCATGAAAGGCTTCTGTATATCGAAAAAGAGGATAGGTCGGCGATGGAGCTGAGTAAACTTCATTTTTTGACAGTAGAACCTCCTGAACAAACTTCAAATAATTTGGTTGTTCTTTTTCAGAATGAAAAAAAGAAGCCCATTTATGTAAGGCTTGTTTTTGGTATTGATACAAGAGGTTTTCCAGCTTAGGAGGTTTTTTCTTAAGTAAGTAAAACCCACCAATAAGAGTTCCTCCTAAAATTGCAGTCGGCAAAAAAGTAAGGGGAGGAATAAATATCAAAAAAAAAATGGGCAAGAGTGCGAGAGCAATAATTCCAGGGAGGAACTTAAAAAACCTGAGCTCTCGTGCAGAGTCGAGATATTCCCCTAGATGGGGAATGAGTAGAAAAAACCTGGGTTCCAACCGAAGCAAAAGTTGTCGGTAAAGCAGCGCATCAAATAACAAAATAAACTCTAATGCTGAAAAAAGGACGTAGGAAACCGATTTTGGGAGAAGCCAAAGCAACAGAAGCAACTGGACTCCAACAAAAAAATCCTGAAAGACTCCAGCTAAAGAAGTTCGTGTGACTGGCTCCTTTAAGTAGATAAAGCGAGCAATCAAAGCCGGTAGAGTTAAAATCGACAAAGCAAGAAATGCAGGTCCCATAACTTTTGTATAAGAAAAAGGAAGGAAAGTGTAAACTTAAGTTTTGTTTTTATTAGGTGTAATAACCAAGACTTGACCCGACAAACACTTTTTATCTGACACCTTTAAATTCAAAGGAATCAAAAAAGCCTCATTATCCGTAGGCAGGAAATTATCTATCGTCATGCATCGAATGCTAATTCGAGGAAAAAGTGAATAAAAAAAGCAACATAAATGATTAAGAGTGAATAAGTAAAAAACAGGAATACCGAAGAAATGAGTAAAACGAGGGACTGTTGGCAGTAAGCTGCCGTTCGCAACATTGTTTGCTCATTTTTTTCGAAGTTCATGTTGAGGCGAGGGAAAAATAGCTTCTTCAAAAAAAAGACCTCGGAGAGAACACTGGAAAGTTCCTGTTATTTTTTTTAAAATGAGAGAATCTTTTGTGCGCAATTAGAGAACAGTCCCATATTCGATTTTTCAAATACAAAAAAATTAGCCCAAATTGTTTTTAAACACATAAACTTATTTGTTAGCTGGTAAATTTACACTCACCCTTGAGTTTTGTGAGCTCTTCGTACACTTTCTTAGCATACTCACGTATTCTCTTCCAGAAAGGGTGACTTATGACTTCTATATCTGTTTTATTAGGCATCTTTCCATCTTCACCTCTTTTCTCACCGTAATAGAGCTGGTACCATTCGAACTCTTCATACATTTCATATAAAGTTTTTAACATAGAATACTGTTTATCAGACATTTTGACATTGCCTTCGTCATAAGCTTTTAAAACGGCTTCACAATCCTCGCTAAAATACATTGTCGTATCATCATAGGAATCAATAATACTCAGGTTTTCATGTCGGACCCAAATGCGTTCTTGATATTCTTCATTAGACATGCACCACACTTTTTCTAGTAGAAATATGAAATCAGAAATCTTTTCGAGTTTTATATTGCTCTCCGTTTTCCAGCCTTCTTGCAAAAATTTAGGTAAAAAATCTGGATATTTATAAGTCATCGCTACCACCCCTTAAATTCAAATTCTTGAATAGGAATATGAGCTTCTGGTGAATTAGGATGAATTAGACTTCCATCTTTTCCCACCGCTATTTTACCTCTTCTCTGAACAGCATAGGGCCGTTGTTGCAATGGGTTTGGACTAGTTGGATCACCTGGCATAATTCTTACATGATAACACTGTTTACCTGTTGTTCCAGGCTGGATGTACTTGAGTCCACCTCCTTTGCTTGAAATTCTAACGATACTATTTTGAGGAATATTCATGGGTCTCCAGGGTAGATTCAATCCACATTCCTTAAAGAGGGTTCGAATTTGAATTTCCGCAAGATTCTTGCCATCACAGACAATTTTAATAATTTGAGAGTCTTCTACAGTCAACAAACTTCTTAAACGTCCGATTTCTCTGAGAGCCTGCCTTTCTGAGCTGCAAGAATTAGCTGCAGCAAGTTCTCTCGTAAGCTCAAGACAACGAGTTTTTACAGCATGATCATTGAGATTAAGATACGCAAGGCGTGTTTCAAAGACATGAGTCGTTCTCATAATAACCCTATTGCCCACTTCAAGAGCTTTTTCAACTGCAATGGTGCGGCTAGTCCAAGGGGCTGGCGACGCGCTTCTTGCTTGTGAAGCTCTTTGGATAGATTTATTAGCATACTTGCTTGCATTACGAGCAGTTGACCCTGGCATCACCATTGTTGGAGGAGGAAGAGATCCCGAGATAACTGGCTGTTGCAACTCTTGGACTGCGGGAGTATACATAACAGCTTGAGTAGTTCCAAAGAGAGTGTCCACACGTCTATGACCAAGCGCAACATTTTCTTGGAAAAGGTTTTGAGTGTTACGTCGATCCATCCGAGGAACTTCGCTAACCAAGCTTAGCATCTCAGCCATCCCATCTAACAGTTGGTGCGTAGTAAAAGCACCTACTTCTTTAGCTACATCTACTGTCTTCTGCCATAAGGTAAAGGTTTGTTTAGGAGAAGCATGTGGGACTTTAGAAACAACAGGTGCCCTTTCAACTGAGACGGCAACCACTTTACCTAGGCGCGGGTGCAACAAATCCAAGGGAAAATTAGCCTCTTCCGCTGCTTTTTCTTGAGGCATTTCACAAACTCGAGCCATCACAGTTTGTTTTTGGAGTTCACTATGTGCTTCCCAAGAACTTTTGCCAATAGAAGTTTCTCCAATAGAAGCTTCGCTCGCAAGGCGGCACCTTTCATAGCTTCTTTCAGAATAGTTAGACTGAGGTTTTCTCATCTCGTAAAGAGGGGCGCTCGTACCTACCTGAATACCGACAGTCATATCATGTTCATCGATCCATTGGGCAGCTGCAGTTAAGAGTTTGCCTGGGGATCTCCAAGCTCGATACCAAAATCCATGCCCACGTGGTTCCTTAGGATTAGGAAGGGAGGTATAGTCTCGAATAGCTTGCTTTTCCTCAGAGCTTAAATATGTAAGTTCAATAGGACGAGATGATCTTTCTGCCAAAGTACGAGCATAGTTTCCAACAACCTCTTTGTTTCTTTGAGTAATACTCAGCCAGTCACTATAAATAGCATCACGAGCCTCCCTGTATCTTTTTGAACCCGAGAATATTTTTTGACCATCACGCGATACAGTCACTTTCTTACCTGGCGCATCAAATTCATAACAAGGATGCTGAAGAGCTTGCATTGGCTCAAAGATTTTCACATCGGGATTAGCCTCTAGAAACTGCCTCTGTAAATCGAAAATTTGCATTTCGTCTTCTAAGCAAGAAGACTGCACCCCAACAACAAATAATTTAAACCAATTACATTCATCTTCATTAGGAAAAGCTCCAATTCTTCGAGGACGACCCGCACCGTCAACCGAGTGAGCTAACACAATATGCCTCTTTTTGGAGACATCTTTATCTTCAGCATAAAATATTTGGGGTGGCTTTGGAGGTTTAATATGAAAAGGCAAATCACCTAAACACTGGTCTTCATAAGCAGAAATAGTTTCTTGAAACCCCTTGTTATCTACCAAAATAAGTCCCTGAACCCTATTTACCGCATCATTCCCATTATGTTTTCCTCGTTGTTCAAAAATAGTTTGGCCATTACAATTAACTTTTGCAGGACCTCTCCCTTTAGACTTATTGACGCTGTAATTGCTAGGTTGAAGGTTAGGAGGAGGAGGAAGTTTAGAAACAGGAACTCCTAACTCTCCGGCTTTTCGCTGGATCTCACGTAAGGATTGCTGCGAGCGATAAAAATTCGCATCACCTTCTCTGCGTAATTCAATCATCCGATTTGCTAAAACTTCACTAGGCAAGTCATCTAGATGTTCGTAGTGCCTTCGACCTGAAATTTCCTTCACACGATAGACACGAAAGCGATTTTTGGCTTTTTCAATTTTATAATTCCAGTCAGGCTTGGGAATAGAAGCAAGATGTGAGTGGTCAATGTCGGGAGAAGGTAGAACTGGTGCATCAGAAAACTCTTCTAGATTTGAATCGGTCGATGTCGATGAAGAATCTAGAGTATCGGTATCAAGAGAAGGCTCTTTAGTATCGGTATCATCAACTGTTAACGATTCTTCTTGAGTAATTTTTTTATCTGTTGGGTTAAGAGGAGCTAAAGGTCGCACGCTATCTAGCCACTTTGTTATTTTCTCTGTTGCTAAGGAGTGTACGGTTTTATCCTTTGCTAAAACTTTAGTCGTACGCTCCAACAAGGTGGCAGCTTTTTGATGGCGACGAAAAGTCCCGACTCTGAGCAAGTTTCCAAATAAAGAATGGACAAGTTCAGAGACTTTTCCCGCAGTCATTGACGCAACATATCTATAATCATTAAGAATTCTTGTTTGCAGTCCCGCTGTGATACAATCTTGAGCGTGACCTGAAACGTCTCGCACTTCTTTAGGAAACTCTCTCTTCGTTAAAGATCCAAACCCATAGGATAAAAATCGAAACATCCCGCTGACAACCGAGTTAATCAAAAATGACTGCAAAATCTGAGACCCTTCAACATTTAAATCGGCCTGTCTAAAATAAAGAGAAAAAAGCGTTGTCGCAATTGATGTAAAGGCTATCAAGCGATTTTGTTGGCTAGGGGGGAGATATTCCGCAAGCTTGAGGCGAAAAAAGGAATCAAGCAATTGACAACACACATACTCGGGCTTTTTTGTAAAAATGGAAGCCGCTAAGGAAATATACACATGCATTAGCTCTTCGGCTTGCATTTCATCCAAATCAGGTCGACACGGTTCTTTTAGCAGGGAGTAAGAGGAAATAAAAAGTTCTAAGCGCTGATTACTTTCCTGGAGCCAATTAAAAGCTATAGTGAGATGAAGAACCGAAAATATACGACTTTTTCGAGTATGAGTCCAAATGGCATAATATCCCCCTTCTCGAATATCCCAACAAGTTTCATCTGTTATCTTCGCATTGCTCCTTTTTAATACTAAACAGAAAAGTATTGTAACTTTCTCAACTAACTCACCTAACTCCTTAAGTAAAGCCTCAGGCGGCTGTGAAATATTGCCATTTGCTTTTTTAACTATATCGGGAAAATCAAACCTGTCCCGCAAAATTTCCCAAGCGGGTTGACTTAAATCAGGGTGACCACAGTGTTCTCTTAAGTCTGCGATAATAATCGAAAGCTGTTTATCACTTTGAGAACCTCTTTCAAAAAAAGGAGAATCGGCAACGCTGCGATCAATTGAAGTCCAAATCTCGGAACAACGTTTCTCAACCAATTTATATCTTTTAGAAGCTTCAGAAGGGGTAGACAGCCTCATTGCGGCTAGCTGCTGTTTATCAATGCTCCTAGTGGAACAGACCGAAGAGCTTACCATAATAATTTCTCCCATCTTAGTTTTAAATATCACTTCATTGATCATAAAATGGTAAAGAAGCTCGAGTTTTATCTCAACCTCATTGCATTTTTTTAGAAAATTTTTATCGGAAACATACTGTCTCCTTATAAAAACCAATGATGAAAACTCGGTCGGAAAGTGTCACTCATAAAAGGCCCATAAGAATCATCAAACTGCGAGGCAAAAACCTTTACATCACTTCTGCAAGTTATTTTTGATAAATGGTATTATATTGGAATTAGAGGGTTTACGAGATACTGATAGATAAGGGTTCCTAATACCGCACCGACAAGTGGCCCTAAAATTGGAACCCAAGCGTAATCCCAATCAGCCCCCCCTTTGCCCTGGATAGGAAGAAGTGCATGCATAATCCGCGGACCGAGGTCTCGTGCTGGGTTAATCGCATATCCTGTTGGTCCTCCAAGTGAGAGCCCAATGCTAAACACAAGTAGGCCTACTGCAAAAGGTCCAACTCCACAACCAATGCCGTTGTGAATGTTAAAAATACCAAGAACACCAATTAAAAGAACAGCGGTTCCAATCACTTCTGTAATAAAGTTCCAGACAGGAATCTGAATAGCAGGTTTGGTGCAAAAAATGAGTAATTTGTCCGTTTTATTCTCAGTTTTTTCAAAGTGAGGGTAATAGGCCCACCAGACGATTAAAGCTCCGACCATGGCTCCTAAAAGCTGAGCAACAAAATAAATAGGAGTGATATTCCAAGGAGTCTTGCCCGCAGTAGCAAGGCCTAAAGTTACTGCAGGATTGATGTGACCTCCTGTTGCCCATCCGACTGTATAAACTCCCATAGTAACTGCAAATCCCCAACCTGTTGAAATTACAATCCAACCCGAATTCTCTCCTTTAGATTTCTTTAGGAGAACGTTAGCAACAGCACCGTCTCCCAAAAGGATAAGTAAAAGAGTTCCTACAAATTCACCCAAAAAGATATTCATTCTCTATCTCTCTTCCTGTCTAAGTACGTAAGGTAAGTTCTTAAATGTTTTTGTTGACATATACCAGATTTGCATGAAAAGGTACAAGATGTAGGGGGATTCCCTAGTAAGAAGCGCGGTGTTAGGATGAAATATATACTTGCATTAGACCAAGGAACAACGAGTTCTCGTGCACTTATCGTCAACAACGAAGGAGTCATTCTCAGTCTTGCCCAAAAAGAAATTCGTCAAATTTACCCTAAGCCGGGTTGGGTTGAACACGATCCTACAGAAATCTGGTCATCTCAAGCTGCCGTGATGATGGAAGCTATAGCTCGAGCCAAACTCACTTTCAAAGATATCGCGACTATCGGAATTACCAATCAAAGAGAAACAACCATTGTTTGGGAGAAAAAAACTTCCCTTCCATTAATGAATGCCATTGTTTGGCAAGATCGCCGAACTGCTAAGGTCTGTAAAGAACTCAAACGCAAAGGCTATGAACCTATTTTTCAAGAAAAAACAGGACTCTTATTAGATCCTTATTTTTCGGGCACTAAGTTACAATGGATCCTAGAGAACATTCCAAAAGCACGCGAAAAAGCAGAACGAGGAGAACTAGCTTTCGGGACTGTTGACTCCTGGCTCATCTGGAAACTCACTGAAGGCAAACAACATATCACTGATTCAACAAATGCCTCCCGTACACTTATTTATAATATTCATAAAGGAGAATGGGATAAAGAGCTCCTCGAAATCTTAAACATCCCTCGATCGATGCTTCCTGAAGTGAAAAGCTCGAGTGAAGTATATGGAGAATGCTCCGAGAACGTTTGTAGCACTTTCATTCCGATTGCAGGAATTGCCGGCGACCAACAAGCTGCTCTCTTTGGACAATCGTGCTTTACGGAAGGAATGGGAAAGGTTACTTATGGAACTGGTTGCTTTATTTTAATCAACACGGGAACAAAAGCCATTACATCCAAGCATCAGCTCATCACAACCATTGCATACCAAATCGGCAATACGGTGCATTATGCATTAGAGGGAAGTGTTTTTATCGGAGGCGCAATCGTTCAATGGCTCAGGGATACTCTAGGAATGATTCGCTCATCGACAGAAATTGAAACACTAGCAGCTCGAGTCATTGATACAGGAGGTGTAGTCTTAGTCCCCTCGTTAACGGGTTTAGGGGCCCCTTATTGGGACCCCGAAGCACGTGGGATGATCATGGGAATCACACGAGGAACAAAAGCAGAGCACATTGCACGTGCTGCTTTAGAAGGTATTGCTTTTCAAGTGGCCGATGTGATTGAGTCAATGCAACTAGATCAAAAAATCAGTGAATTGCGTGTAGACGGGGGCGCTGCTACAGATAGCCTGCTAATGAAAATCCAAACGGATCTACTTGATATTCCTCTAATCCGCCCTAGATGGAGTGAAGTAACAGCCCTGGGAGCTACGTTTTTAGCAGGACTGGGTATTGGTTACTGGAAAAGCCAAGAAGAAATCAAAAAACTTTGGTCAGAAAAACATCGGTTCGAACCTTCTCTTGCTAAAGAAGAAGTTCAGAGAAAGAAAAAAATGTGGAAAAAAGCTATTCAATGTACACAAATGTGGGGTCAGCAGTAAAAATAGAGGTAAGGCATGCGGCGTGAAGAGATGATCAAAAAAGTCGAAACCCAAAAAGAACCTTGGGATGTTTTGATTATTGGGGGTGGTGCAACCGGACTTGGAGCGGCCGTCGACGCTTCTTCTCGAGGCTACCGCACTATTCTACTCGAACAAAATGATTTTGCTAAGGGAACTTCTAGCCGGAGCACCAAACTCATTCATGGGGGGCTCCGTTACTTACAAAAAGGCAACATCACCCTTGTTTTAGAAGCTCTTCGCGAGCGAGGGCGTCTTTGCCTCAATGCTCCTCACCTTATTTACCACCGCGCCTTCTTTGTTCCAAGTTATCATTGGTGGGAAGGACCGTTTTATGGGATTGGTCTTAAAATCTATGACATACTCGCCGGTAACCTTGGGCTAGAACCCTCAAGACACCTCTCACGCAGTGAAACTCTTAACGTCCTTCCCACACTCGAAGCCGAAGGACTTCATGGGGGAACAATTTATTATGATGGACAATTCGACGATGCTCGTCTTGCCATTACCCTTGCTCAAACAGCTGCCGACCATGAAGCCGCTATTATCAACTACATGAAAGTTAATGCGATCCTTAAAGACAAAGGACATATCATCGGGGTGCGAGCCCTAGACCAAGAAAGCGGTAAAGATTATGATCTCTACGCTAAAGTAGTCATTAATGCCACCGGAATTTTTTCGGATGAAATCCGCCGTTTCGATGAGCCCAAAGTCAGCAAAATTATTCAGCCTAGCCAAGGAATCCATCTAGTTCTCGATAAATCCTTCCTTAATAGTGAGACTGCAATCCTAGTCCCTCACACAGAAGATGGACGAGTGCTATTTATGGTTCCATGGCATGATCGAGTCTTAGTAGGAACAACAGATACCCCTGTAAAAAAACCTACTCTGGAACCTACCGCTCTTAAAGAGGAGATTGAATTTATCCTTAAACATACAGGAAAGTACCTAACTAAACGTCCAGAGCTCAAAGATATCCTCAGCGTTTTTGCAGGGCTTCGGCCTCTGATTGCTCATGAAGGAACAAAAAAAACAGCAACCCTTTCTCGCGACCATTCTATTTTAGTTTCTCATTCAGGTTTGATCACCATTGCCGGAGGTAAATGGACCACCTACCGGAAAATGGCCGAAGATGTCATAGACAAAGCTATTATTGTAGGAGGTTTTGAGAAACGCCCCTGACGAACTAAAACCTTGCAGCTACATGGCTGGCGCAATGACGTCGACCCACTCAATCCATGGAGTGTCTATGGCTCCGATGCTGAAAAGCTCAAAAAGCTTATCGAAACTAGTCCCGAACTCGACGAATTTCTTGACCCCAAACTTCCCTACTTTAAAGGAGAGGTGATTTGGGCAACCCGATATGAAATGGCTCGCACAGTTGAAGATGTACTATCGCGACGCACTCGCTCTCTTTTGCTCGACGCACACACCTCCATTCAAATAGCCCCTCTTGTTGCCAAGTTCATGGCACAAGAGCTAAACAAACCAATTGAATGGCAACAAAGACAGATTGAAGCATTCAAAATGCTTGCCAAAAGCTACCTAATTAACCGATAATCTCTTATATGATGCAATTAATTTTTCTCTTTCTCTTTTTTTGTTCTTCCCTCTTTTCTCGTGTTTTAGACGAAAACGGAAAACCCACTCCTACCCTTCTCTCTCTTTTTAAAGTTCTCGAAACCCCAAATGATGGCTCACTTAAAAGCTTAATCACAAATTCTCAAAAGCTCTGGCACCAGAAAGGAGACCGATGGACCTTTAAAGAGCGGTTCCAAGACCGAAAAGAAGACATCCTTCCCTTGCTTGAAGAATTTGATTATTTCAAAACGATTCATGCAAAAGAAAAACACTACCAATATGGAGTTGTTCTTGGGGCTCTTTTTATTTCCGTTGAAAAGCGGATTCAGTTTCTTGTCGAAGAATGGAACCGTGGCGTTCGGTTTGATGAGATTGTTTTTTTGACGGGAGAGCGTCCCCTCCATCCTGAAAAAGAAGCTCAATTTCTTAAGAAAGCGCGAACGGAAACGGATATGATGCGTCTTGTTTGGGAGCAAACACAGATGTCTGCAGAATTGCGCACGCTTCCACTAAGCATCGTTGATGCCCCCCCGATTCCTAGCCGAGGACGTCCAACAACAGAATCTACGATCTATGCTTGGCTTAAAGAAAACCCCAACCCAGGTACTTGTCTATTTTTTTCCTCTCAACCTTATATAGGATATCAAAACAGCATCCTTGCTTGTCTACTACCTCAATCCTTTATAATTGAAACAGTAGGTCTAGAAGGAGGTCGCACCTATTCGGTTTCAATCTTGCTCGACACAATTGCAAAGCAGCTCCAATGGGAAGCTAAGGGTATCGGCGGTACCCATCAATGATAATTAGGAGATAGTTTCTTATCTCCAATACCTTTCTATGATCGCTTTAATTGAGGATTTGGTGAAATCATTCCATTGGACAACTCAATGATATCCGTATCTGTCCAACGATTGATCTGCCAAGGAACAACCCCGCTTAATTTTACGAAAACCTCAAACATTTGAATAAAAAAGCTCTTTACTTTGCTCACGAAAATTTCCCAGCCCGCTAAACGTTTTACGTAATGGTTATAATCAGTAAAAACCTCTATATTACGATTTCTAAAATATAAAGCTAAAGTGCCTGCTAAACGAGTTCCTGTAAGAAAGCCATTATTTAGACTCCGGAAAAAAGGAACACCAAAAGCCGCGTCCCCGACAAGAGCCCAAACCCGCTCCTCCTTTTCATTAAAAGTTGCAAAATGTTCACTTGCATAAGAGTCTAATCGAGTTACCGTAATTTTTTCTGATCCATTAATACGATTTTCTTTCAATACTTCCCTTCTTACATTCAACCAAGTCACAACCTTTTCCCTTACAGTTTGATGCAGCATTTCTTCATCAAGAGAATAGGGGCTGGCAAAAGAAGCTCCTTGCATGTTTTCATAAACTTTTTTGTTAATAGAAAAGCGTAATGTTACTGGAGTACGTCCTTCTTTTTCACTGCCGATATGTTCGGAAGCCACACCTTGAATGACTTTTAGAGTTGGATAAGTAGTTCTGATCCAATTAAGCTTACTTGCTTTACCTTCAACCTCATACTTCACTTCACAAACCATACTCAGAGTTTGATTGAATCGCATTTTATTTCCAAACACTTGCCGACGAACATTGCTATGAGATCCATCTGAGCCAACAACGACTTTAATCGCAGGATAGTTTTCTACTAGTGAAGATGGTTCTGTAACATTTTGCTCCTTAAGTATCCGAACACCAATTTGATGAGCAAGTTCTGCTAAATTCTTTTCAATTTGTGTGGTTCGAATATGGCGCGCCTCTTTGAAGCCTTTAATCACCGCTTGCAAACGGTCATCAACAAAAGCACCATTAAAAGACCTTGGGTTCAGTTGAAGAACATGCGATCGTTTATACTCAGAGTGTTTTTCAAGAATAGTGATATTCAGTTCTGGATCCCGCAATTTTGTCTGTACAGCTGTCCATAAACCGACCGGGCCACCACCTATAAAAAGCAACTCTGTTCTTTCAAGAATTTGATTAACTGTCATAAAACCAATATTGTTATGTAGTTTGAAATCTACAGACTTCATTTCAATTGAATATCTTCTCTAGCTTCAAAAGTTTAACACTTTTCGTAGTATCTTTCAATCTCCACTAAACTCTATGCTGAATCTCTATCAAATCTTTTATTTTAAAATGTTCACTCAGGATTCTTGTTCAAGAGTGAGAGAGAATAGCAAAGTAAAAATTTGTCTTGAGTAACTCACCTTACGCACGCACAGTAGATGAGGAGAATGTTGTTATGGTGAGTTGATTTAGCCAACTACTTGCTTACGATGAGCGAATTCTTTGCCTACAATTTTACAATCTAACCCCTTTCTTTTGTCCAAATTCAATCTTATCTCTAAACAAAGTATTTCTATCGAAAAAGCTCAATTCGTAACAGCTCTATTATCCGCACAATGTTCGAAGACTTTTAGAGCTAATGCCAAAGTAGAAGCCCTCATACTTGCTCTCTAATGAAACCCTTTATGTTTAAAGGTATTTATGCGAAAAGAAACATAGACCTTAAGATTAAGAATGAGGACCCTATGAAAAAGCTTGCGCTTTGGATCACCGCTTTCTGCATGTGCGGCTCTCTTATTGGAGAGGAAATGCTTTCTAACATTATCACTCCAAGAGGAAATACCAACCCTCAAAATATCAACAAACAAATAATCCGAGACTTTTATGAAGCTTTTTCAAAAGAAGATATCCATCAAATGAATGATCTTCTTGCTTCAAACTATGGGGTGCAAGACTCGAATGTCATCTTTGACTCAACCTACAGCAAATATGATGCATTCAGCAAAAACTTTGAAGTTCGAATGAAGTCTCTTCATAAGGCTTTGCCAAATTTCAATCTGGCGATTATCGAGACAATGAGTGAAGGTAACAAGGTACTCGCTCGGATCCAGATTACAGGAATTCAGCGCGCTCCCTTTTTAGGAGTGGAACCCACAGATAAACCTGTCACGATAAAAATGTTTGTTATTTTTACAATAGATGGTGGGAAAATCACACATATTAACGAAATCTGGAATGAGTTCGACTTAATGAAGCAAATCGGTTACATCGTGCTGAATTAATATTACATGCTCAGGTTTTAATTACTGTTTATGGAATAATTTTTTTAATCCCATCGTATGAATTCGCTGCCCACAACGTTGCATTTTCCTATCAACTTGCTTTTGATACAAGTATGAAACCCTATCCATTATGGGACTGTTCTCTAATTGCGCACAATTAGAGAACAGTCCCATAATATTTTTCACTGGGAGCAAAGAAATTAAAAATGGTAGAATAAAAGTATGAAAAAAGGAATCTGGATTTCATTTTGTTGCATGCTTCTTCTGATGGGGGGAGGAGTAGGTTATGTTTATCATAATCAAGAAAAAATGCTCTTTCAAAGATCTATTCTTGATTCTGATTACCAATTTTCCTACAAAGAACCTTTTAAGGAGACCTTTCTAGAAATTGACAAGGGGGTCACACTCAACGCTCTCTACTTTTATACAGAAACTCCAAAAGGAGTCGTTCTCTATTTTCACGGTAGAGGAGGTAACCTCGCTGATAAATGGGGGAAAATCTCCGGTGAGTTCACCAAAAGAGGGTATGATTTTTTTATCATGGATTATCGGGGATTCGGGAAAAGTACAGGAAAGCTCAGTGAAAAAGCCCTTTGTGACGACGCCGATGCCTGCTATGAGTTTCTACAAAAGTTTTTTTCTCAAGACCAAATCATTGTCTATGGTTGCTCCTTAGGAACAGGAATCGCCACCTATGTCGCATCTCACTATAAACCTAAGATGCTTGTCCTTGAAGCTCCCTATCTTAGCATTCTTGACCTAACTCCTCGCAAATTTCCTTATTTACCCCGATTCCTTATCCCTCTAATTCTGAAGTATCACTTACGTACGGATAAGTGGATCACAAAGGTTCAATCTCCCATCCATATTTTCCACGGAACCGATGATGAGCTCGTCCCCTATGACTCGAGTACTCGCCTCTTAGAACTCTTAAAAAACAAAATTGATGCTTATCTTATTACCATCGAAAATGGTAAGCATAACCATTTGCACAAACATCCTAAATACCAATCGAAACTCGACTCAATCCTACAATAATTTCCTTTTCATCAAATAGAAAAAGTGCAGCTCGCAACAGCCGAATTAAATAACTCACCTTACGCACGGAGAGTGAGTTATTTAAATGTCTCATAGAGCAGGTAACTATTCAATACAATAATTAAACTAATAATGCAAAGTGCTAAAAAGTTTGTAACTGTGCGATTCACATAAGTCCCCATGAGTTTACGATTCTGCGTAAAAAAGAGAAGAGGAATAACCGCAAAAGGAATCCCAAACGATAAAATCACCTGACTAAAAATCATTGCTTGAGTGGTATTCATCAACCCGGCTAAAATGATCAAAGAAGGTAAAAGGGTTATTAAACGTCTAATGAATATAGAAATTCGAAACCGCACAAATCCCTGCATGATTACTTGACCCGCTAATGTGCCAACCGTAGAGGCGCTGAGGCCTGAAGCAAGCAGCGCTACACCAAAGATCCAATCAGCATGCTTCCCTACAGTCTGCTTAAGCATATGATAAGCAGGTTCAATCTCAGAGATCGAAAAAAGCCCCTGCGCATAAAACACTGCCCCCGCCATAATAAGCATGCTCAAATTGACTAGTCCTGCGATTCCCATAGCCACTACAACATCGATCAGCTGATACCGGTAAGTACTCTGAGTTTCTTTTACGCTCTTTCCTTTAACTCGTTTTTGAGTCAGTGCTGAGTGCAAAAAAATCACATGAGGCATCACTGTTGCTCCTAAAATTCCTGTAGCAAAATAAACACTACCTCTCCCAGAAAAACGTGGTAGGATTCCTTCTGCAACACTGCCCCAATCGGGACGAGCAAAGAAAACCTCCATAGTAAATGCTAGCACAATAATCGCAACAAGTCCGGTGATAATAACCTCAAAAAAACGAATCCTATTTTTTCTTTCAAAAGCTAAAAAAGTAAAGCTACAAGCCGCTGTCAAAATTCCTGCAATAAAAAGTGGCACTCCGAAAAGCAAATAGAATCCAAGCGCTGCCCCAACAAACTCGGCAACATCTGTTGCCATTGCAACTACTTCGGATAAAATCCACAGAAAATAAACAACCGGTTTAGAAAACCGGTCTCGACAATGTTCAGCTAAATTCAACCCTGTAGCCAAACCTAATTTTGCTGAGAGGAACTGAATGAACATCCCCATAAGGTTCGCGACAATGATCACCCAAACAAGTAGATACCCAAATCGCGCACCACCCTCAATATTTGTAGCAAAATTGCCCGGATCGACATAGGCCACCGAAGCGATAAAAGCTGGGCCCATATAGGGTAATGCTTGTTTCAACCGCTTGCTCATATTTTGTATACCATAGCGACACATCTTCTAACAGTAAAGGAGTTATCCTTATAAGTAGGGGAAAAAGCAAATAATTGAGCAACCTTTAAAGTGCGTTAAAAGGCAAAAAAGAATGATAAAAGAATTTATTTACTCACCTTACGCAAAATTGAGTTGAAAGATTTTTTTGAAAGCACTATTTTTTTCCTGATTAAGGAGAAAAAAATGGCTCAAGAACAATTGCTGGATATTTATACAGATTACCTCATCAGCCAAAACAAATACGCAACTGCTACAGGACTTGAAGCGTTATTAGAAGGAGAAGTGAGTCATGATAAAATTAGCAGATTTTTAAGAGAGAGCGATCTTGGATCAAAAGACTTATGGAAATACATAAAACCTCAGGTACGAAAGTTTGAAACAGAAAAAAATGGAGTCCTGATCATAGACGATACGATAGAAGAAAAACCTTACACAGATGAGAATGAAATCATTTGTTGGCATTTTTCTCATGCTAAAGGAAGATGTATCAAAGGAGTTAATCTTCTATCATGTTTAGTACGTTACGATGATATAGCTTTTCCGGTTTCAATAGAGACTATTCATAAAGAACTTATTTTCTGTGACGTAAAGACAAAAAAAGAAATGAGAAGATCATCGACAACAAAAAATGAGATGTTTCGATCTCAGATAAAACAAGCCCAAAAAAATAAAATATGTTTTGAGTATATCCTTGCAGATAATTGGTTTGGAGCAAAGAAGAACATGGAGTTTATAGAATATGAAATGAATAAGAAGTTTATTTTTGGAATTAAATCGAATCGTTTATTGGCCTTTTCGGAAGAAGATAAGAGAAAAAGAAAGTATCGAAATTTAAAGACACTAGAGCTCAAAGATGGTGAAAAAAGAAAGGTCTGGTTAAAAGACCTTTCTTTTCCTGTGAGCCTAATGAAGAAGGTCTTCAAAAACGAAGATGGGTCTACAGGGGAATTATATCTTGTTACTAATGACTTAGAAATTGATGCTGAAAAAGTCTATGAGATCTATCAAAAACGATGGAGAATAGAAGAGTATCACAAATCAATCAAACAAAATGCAAGTCTAGAGAAATCTCCCACAAAAGTTGTAAAAACACAGAAGACTCACATATTTGCATCTATTGTAGCCTATTGTAAATTGGAAATATTGAGAGTGAAAACAAGGTTAAATCATTTTTCATTGAAATACAAACTAATCGTTAGAGCAAATCAAATGGCATTTGANTACTTTCTATCAGGTTTAGCTATACTTGTTCATAGCTTTTACCTTCTCCTATTCACTCGCTTTTTAACTGGTTTCTTTTCAGGCAATCAAAGCATTTGTATGGCATCAATTGCTGACCTATCACCTGATGAAAAAAGCCGATCTAAGAACTACGGAATCATCGCCACATTAGGTGGCCTTAGCTGGATTATTTCGATGGTGGTCGGAGGAACTTTTTCAAATATTAATCTCCAACCTAACTTCAACCCAGCAATCCCCTTTTGGATTGCAACAGCCCTTTCTCTTTTCAGTTTATGGGGAATTTTTTATTTTTTTTCCGAAACGCATGATGGAGAAAAATCATTCAAATTCGACTTATTTAAAGGGTTCAGTCATATCATGATTTGCTTTCGTATGAAAGGCATTCGCATTCTCTATATGTTTTACTTGTTTCTAATGATGGGGTGGGGAATCAACTTGCTTTGGCTAAACCCTTATACCCTCTCTCGTTTTGCTATTTCCCAGACTCAACTTGTCATTCTCCTATCCTCAACGGGTATCTTTTGGTCTTTTGGTAGCTTGATCATTAATAAGTTCCTTCTAGTGCGATTTACAAGTTATGAAATTGCGCGGATCGGATCATGTGGACTTCTTGGAGTCTTTATCTTGTGCTCCTTTTCTCAAGGCTTTTATTCCTTTGTTACCTTTGCTCTTCTCGCTTCTGTTTTTGGCGCTTTAGCCTGGACAAATGCTCTAAGTACCATCTCACTTGTTGTCAATGAACAGATTCAAGGAAAAATCATGGGGCTTTCTCAATCTGTTGGATCAATTAGCTTTCTCTTAGCTCCTTTAATCGCTGCCACCTGTGCATGCATTGACATCAGACTTGTCTACCCAGTTGCAGCGGCTCTGATTTTTCTTTCTCTAGTCATTTTAGCTTTTGCAAAACAAACTCAAAAAAAACCTGTATATGAAGAACAATCCTGAATCATCCTTACTATCCCTCTTTTTGCCCTATTTCTTGATAACCTCGGATGATAAAAGCCCTACTTCTATAACTCCTTCTTTATAAACTCATCTTACGCACGGAGAATGAAAGGAGAATTCTGTTATTTTGATTTCCAGAGTGGTTTAAGAAAAGCGCAGCCCTATCCATGAATAGGGTAAGCATTTTTTAAGCCGCAGATCATTTACTCACCTTATGCAAAAGGAGTCATTTGCTGTAAATTTCTCAGTTTCTCAAATGCCATTTGATTTGCTCTAACGATTAGTTTGTATTTCAATGAAAAATGATTTAACCTTGTTTTCACCCTCAATATTTCCAATTTACAATAGGCTACAATAGATACAAATATAGCTGAATTGATTTAAAATAGTAATGATTTACCCGAATCTTTCAGCTGCCTTTTGGGTTCTTACAATCGACAACATTGTCCATGAGACAAGGGAAGATTTTAAGGACCCAAAAGGCAGCTGAAAGATTCGGGTAAATCATTACTATCTCACCTTACGCAAAATTGAGTTGAAAGATTTTTTTGAAAGCACTATTTTTTTCCTGATTAAGGAGAAAAAAATGGCTCAAGAACAATTGCTGGATATTTATACAGATTACCTCATCAGCCAAAACAAATACGCAACTACTACAGGACTTGAAGCGTTATTAGAAGGAGAAGTGAGTCATGATAAAATTAGCAGATTTTTAAGAGAGAGCGATCTTGGATCAAAAGACTTATGGAAATACATAAAACCTCAGGTGCGAAAGTTTGAAAAAGAAAAAAATGGAGTCCTGATCATAGACGATACGATAGAAGAAAAACCTTACACAGATGAGAATGAAATCATTTGTTGGCATTTTTCTCATGCTAAAGGAAGATGTATCAAAGGAGTTAATCTTCTATCATGTTTAGTACGTTACGATGATATAGCTTTTCCGGTTTCAATAGAGACTATTCATAAAGAACTTATTTTCTGTGACGTAAAGACAAAAAAAGAAATGAGAAGATCATCGACAACAAAAAATGAGATGTTTCGATCTCAGATAAAACAAGCCCAAAAAAATAAAATATGTTTTGAGTATATCCTTGCAGATAATTGGTTTGGAGCAAAGAAGAACATGGAGTTTATAGAATATGAAATGAATAAGAAGTTTATTTTTGGAATTAAATCGAATCGTTTATTGGCCTTTTCGGAAGAAGATAAGAGAAAAAGAAAGTATCGAAATTTAAAGACACTAGAGCTCAAAGATGGTGAAAAAAGAAAGGTCTGGTTAAAAGACCTTTCTTTTCCTGTGAGCCTAATGAAGAAGGTCTTCAAAAACGAAGATGGGTCTACAGGGGAATTATATCTTGTTACTAATGACTTAGAAATTGATGCTGAAAAAGTCTATGAGATCTATCAAAAACGATGGAGAATAGAAGAGTATCACAAATCAATCAAACAAAATGCAAGTCTAGAGAAATCTCCCACAAAAGTTGTAAAAACACAGAAGACTCACATATTTGCATCTATTGTAGCCTATTGTAAATTGGAAATATTGAGAGTGAAAACAAGGTTAAATCATTTTTCATTGAAATACAAACTAATCGTTAGAGCAAATCAAATGGCATTTGAGGAACTGAGAAATTTACAGCAAATGACT